>NW_006500125.1:3969223-3979440 GCF_000471905.2 Amborella trichopoda | reverse complement strand
TCAATACTTTACCAATCTTGACTTAGGAACTTCATCTCGTGGTGAGACAAAAGTTTCAAAAAAGGGAAAAGATCGCAACAGGAACACGAATCATTCAAGAGCCCAAGACAGTGCCTTTTCTTATGAACTTATTTGCCCAGTCGGAGAAAACTCATATAGGTCAGGTGAATTTACAAAAAAAAAAAAGGACCGAGAATGTGTAGAGGACCATTGGTCAAAGCTCCTCCCCCGAGAATTTTCATTTTTTGTTTCATTGATTCAAAGCCAGAGAGTAATTACCAAGTTGGCACTGTACGTGTGGCTAGAGACATGGAAAGGAAAGAATGTGCCTTGGTGGAACCCTTGTAGGTTTTAGTACTGCTTGAGTGTCCACGAGAACATAAGGTTTGAGATGCACTTTACTTTTCTTAAATTCGAAAGACAATGATGTCGATCCGGTGCCCTCTCCTGCTGCAGAAGAACCTATGATACAACGTAATAGTGGCAAATGTTCAAGTGGTAGAGAGATGGATGTGGATGCTTCCATCCCAAATTCCCCTTTGAGGGCGAACGATGCACTTGCATTGGTCACAGTTCCTTCCACAAGTATTCTTATTGTACACCTTGATATGTTAGGAAGTTGAGATGTACTATGTGTTTACTTATCTCATCATCCCTTTTTTTAAGTTTCTCTCAAGCAAATGAGGCAACGACTTCTAGGGCCAACAAATTGTGGCTTGGGCTATTTACTTTGTTATTGCATGAAGTCTGCTTTTCCCCATTTGAGGTCCTTGCTTTGGTTGAGAAGGTCTTTGATGATTCCCTTGTGTTATTATCACAGTACAATAACCCCTTAGAAAATATCCGATTGTGAAAGGAATCTTGCTGCGTGTGAGGCCAGCGCTTCCTTTGTTCCCAGAAGAGGAGCATTCTCGCTTGGTGAGAGAAAGAGTGCAGGCTAGAGAGATCTTCGAGAAGGAATTGGACGTCCACTATGCCCAAGTGGATACTAGGCAAGCATCTCAGAACCATGAAGCAGAATCTTTGTCCACCACTGAAGGGATTCAGTCCGAACTCTCCAATGAAATATTGAACGTCTGTTAGAAATGAAGCATGAGCGTCTATTAGAAATGAAGCGTGAGTTCAAGATAGTATCTACACGTATCCCAAGACTTTCGCAACATGTTGCAATGTTGTCAGGCAAAGAAACAGCACTTAAGAGTGAAATCCATAAGGTATCAAAGAAAGTCACCATAGTCAATGGAGAAGGTGACACGCTCATCACATATGGAGTACAGGTGGCTGAGGAGACGTCTCAAAGGCCTAAGGCATAGATAGCTAGTCTCCAAGATGCCCTTTACATAAGACTTGAGTTGTGATGCAAGAAGGAAAGGTTGGAAATTGACTGCACCCTTTTTCTTAAATAAGTAAAATCAGCAATAATAGAGAAAGAACATGGTCGTAAATCAAGCCAAGAGAAGAACTTTCTTTCATAAAATAAAATTTATTCCTACAACATATATTTCCCAAAATGTGACATCCAACCATTTATGAGCCTCTGAAACCCTAAATTAACTTGAAAACCAATAAACAATTAAGACTCTAAAATACCATTTGAAAATACTAAAATTCCAAAACTACCCCTATATTCACGAACAGTACCTGTGAACAACAACACATGAACAACATCCATGACAGGAACTATGAACAATCCATGAATAATACTCATGAATTATAAATAAAGAAAATATAAAAAATCCTAGAACCCCAAAAAAAATTAAAAACTCTAAAATAAACCCTAAAACTAAAATCAATTTATGCATCCTTTAAAATTGAATAAATATAAAAATAACAATACTTAATTTTCCCTCCATCATTCTTCCCTAGTTGGAGAAAACTCGTCCTCGAGTTTTTTAGTGTGCTAAGATAAAATTGGCACTTGTCCAACAACATTCTTCAACTCGAATTTTATAAACATGATCCTGAGACTTGTGGGTAAATGCACTAATCATAAGACAACGATTGTACATTGAAAATAAGAAGCCCTCAAGGAAAGGGTCATTGTATGTCGGTAGAATAATTTTAATCACATAAATTTGTTGAATTTGAATCACTTCAGCCATATAGGCCTGTCCTCAAGGAAAGGGTCATTGTATGTCGGTAGAATAATTTTAATCACATAAATTTGTTGAATTTGAATCACTTCAGCCATATAGGCCTGTTGAATTTGCCCAGACTCAGCTCTAAAACACACCATGGGTGCATCTTTGAGATCCGCGACTAAACCAACAACTTCACCTATCAATTCTCCTTTGAGTCCATCTTTTTCATCATCAAATACCAGTTCAACTACAAAATCTTTATCATCATCGTAAATTGGATCTCCTACAAGATCTTGTTCTTCATCTAAATATGCATCAAAGATGGACGGCATATCTCAATCTACATCCAGAAGATTTTTTATACGAACTAAGCAAAAATAAACCTCGATCTCCTTCAAATCATTTAGATCAACTAAATCCTGTGATCTATTCTCCCAAACATGAGGCTCCAGACAAACAAGTGGTTGAAGGCAACTTCATCATTCCGCTCCAACTCTGAGTTGGACTTTGATTCGAGCTATTCTCCATGGAAACCCTCATGATTTGGATCTATTTATGTAGATTCATCTTCGTTTAGGGCACGCTATTGCTAGCCCGCTTGCACAGCAATAGCCATGCATCTCTATCCATCAGACTGTTGATTTCCTTCTACAATTGGATCAGATCGGGATCCCTATGGTTAAGACGTCCACGACTAGCCACCGCAATCTCCAGCCGTCCTCAAACCATGCTCTGATACCGCGTAATGCAACAAGGAAAGGTGGGAAATCGAATCCACTCTTTTCTTGAATATTAAACAAGCAAAATCAGCAATAATGGAGAAAGAATATGGCTATAAATCAAGCTAAGAAAAAAACTTACTTTTTTTATAAAATAAAATTCATTCCCATAACATATCTCCCAAAATGTGACATCCAAACTAATATAAGCCTATGAAACCCTAAATTAATTTGAAACCCAAGTAAACAATTAAAAATCTAAAATACCCCTAAACAATTCTAGAATTTCAAGAATACCCTTGTGAATAGCAACACATAATCACTACCCGTGAGCACATGAATAGTAACTATGAACAGTACCACGAGTAGCACTCATGAATAGTAAATAAAGAAAATATAAAAAAACCTAGAATCCCAAAAAACTTAAAAAATTTAAAATAGACCCTAAAACTAAAATCAAAATATATATTTTTAAAAAATTGAATAAAATAAAAAGATAAGAATTATTTTGCCTCCATCAAGTTGCGTTCTCCTCTTGATTAATTTAGGGGAGGGGCTGGGAAATAAATCGTTTCCTGAACCTTTTCTTTCTTTTTTTAGGATCAGAATGGAAACATTACAAGGCCGATGGGTTTTAGATGACACAGTTTAAAGCTCTTGTATTTTATAAGGCTGATGGGCTTTAGATGATACAGTTTTAAGCTCTTGTATTAGAAGGACTTGTAGTTCAGACTTTTACATTTAAGATTTTTTTTTTTGTTCATACAAAATAGTGCTTAATATACTTGTCGTTAATGACTGACATGGTAGGTTCTCCTCCTCCATTACCAAGGAGGTAAGACACACTAGAGCATACTTTTCTTCACCACAAATGGGCCTTGCTGTTTATGCTCAAATTTCCCTTGTAGTTTCCCACTATATACGATGAGACATCTTAGGGCCCAGTGTATAGAATGGGGCATCACAGGGCCAGGGCAAGGACAAGGTCACTCTGCTTCAATGAGCGATTTTTTCTTCTTGTCGTAAGTATTGCTCATTCATGGCTCATAGATTTCTATATTATGCTTGGCTTTCCATTTGGCGCTTCAAGTTCCTTCAAGCGAACCTTAGCCTTGTCCTCTTCACACAAGTTGTTGCACACTGCCATGAGCAAAGAAAGTATTTCTAATTGTATAAGAGGGCATATGGCACAACACCAGCTACTCCCCTCATTGTGGTCTTATAGACCCATAACACTGCCATTAATCTGTCATGCCAGTATCGTTTTGTATTAGAGATCACTTTGTGATGCGCATTGCATAAGGTTTTGTTGAATGCCTCAACATGACCATTTGGCCTTGGGGCAGTCAATTGTAGAGTATCTCCATATCAAATGGAATTCTTGTTGAAGGCCAACGCTATTCTGACTTTCGAATGGAGAACCATTATCTGAAATTATCCGATCTGGGATTCCATATCGAAATATGGTATGCATCCACACAAAATTGGTAATGGCCTTTTCCAGAACACTCTTTAGCAGAATTACCTTATACCATTTAGAGAAATAGTCTGTAGCCGCCAAGATGATAATATGGTCAGCCAAAGAAGCTGGATCTATTGGACCAACGACAACCACACCCCATTTAGGTAAGGAGCAAGAGATTGCGGTCAAATGAAGAGGCTCTGGCGGTTGGAGCATGGAACTGACACACAGGGGATTTCTTCCAATGCTTAGTACAGTCTTGGGCCATAGTAGGTAAGAAAAATCGTAATTTCCTAATCCTAAGATGTAACTCAGGTCCGGCTTGATGAAGCCCACAGATTCCCTCAAGAGCTTTTTATCAAGAACATGCATGCATCTTCGAATGCAACACAGGAGAGGGCAAGTCTGTCGAAGCTCCTTCGATAAAGGGTCCCATCTATGATGGTGAACCTCATTATTTTTCTCCAAATGAAATCCTTTTCTTTTTTGTCTTCCAGTAGCCCCCCATATTGTACATAATCCATGATGGGTTGTCCCTAGTCAATTGTCTCTACTGGTTTGCAAGCCATGTATTGAGCAAGTCGCATTTCCGCAATAGCTAAGGTAAAAGTCGAAATTGACAAGGTGTCCTGTATCGAGGTTTCAGGCTCTAGACCTGCAGTAAGCATTTCCCTTTACTGAATCTAGACTCGTAATGTCCCCAAAGGAGGAATTGAGACTAAGGCCCCTAGCTCAGTCAAGGCATTGGTCTAGCTGTTTTGGCTCCTTGGCAAATGCGTAAGGCGCACTTCCTTGAAGTTGTTCATAAGGCTAGTGGCATGTTTTTAATATGGTTGGAGTTCCATCTTACAGACACTATAAGTCCCTTGTATTTCACGACTTACGAGTAGAGAATCTCCATTGCATTTAGCGACTTAATTTTGTAGTTATTTGATGTTTTACCTTTTCTAATTATGTTTGTGTGTAATTTTATGGGTTTTTTAAATTAAATTACAAGATATAGATAAAATGTTGCTCTAAGAAAGGTGAGGACCATAAACTTTCCCTTAATTTGTCCCAAGCCTGGGTAAAGGAAACGGTTGTGTTAAATAGGCAACAACATAAAACTTTGCCAAACCTTTCCATGAATATGTTATATGCTTATGTTAGGGCGTTCCCTGAAATCTATGTGTGTACTAGAACTTGAATGTAGTGAGAAATGAGCGATGGTTAGCTAGGGCATTCCCTAAAAGCGACACCTCGTAGTGCTGCCCAATTCAATTGAAAAATAAGCAAGGGTTCTCGCGACATTCTGGAATATGGAATGCAAGTTTAGTAATAATAGGAGTAGAGACGAGGAAGTAGTTAAGTATGACGGCCAAGAAATACCAAAACGAATGCAATTTTGATATCTTGGGTCGATAACCCAGGAAAATGGAGAGTAGAGAAAGGTGTCGCACATAGATTTAAAGTTGGGTGGGCAAAGTGAAGACGTGCAATAGGAGTTTATGTGATCACTGCATACCAATGAAGCTAAAGGGCAAAGTTCTATAAGATAGTTATGAGACTATATTTGCTTTATGGGATGGAATGTTCAGCAGTCAAGAAAAAACATACTTATAGAATGAGTGTAGCTGAGATGAAGATGTTAAAATGGATGAGTGGCAAGACAAGAAGGGATAGAATTTGAAATGAATACATGCAAGAGAATTTAAGTGTGGCACCAATAGGTGAAATGAAGAGACAAAGTAGACTTCGGTGGGTTGGTCATGTGTGGTGCAAACCCAATACATTATTTGTTGGAAGGTGCGAGTTAATTCAAATGATAGACTCAAAAAGAGCAAAGGGTAGGTCCAAAAGGACAAGGTTGGAGTAGTGAGAAAGATATGGGGACTTATGGCCTCTTGAGGGTATGGCCCCTAATAGAGCAGAATGGTAGAATAGAGCAGAATGGCAGACTAGGATTTGTGTAGCCGGCCCCAATTAGTTCGGAAAAGGCTCTGACAGTGTTTCAAAAAGCGCTAGGCAGTACCTAAGCGGCCGAGAGGTCCAGCCGCCCAGCGCCCAGAACCTAAGTGGCCCAATAAAAAGAAAAATGGTAGTCTAAGTCTATTAGTATAATTATATAACACATAATCCATATTTCCATGAATGAGGAGAATTTAGATAGTCCAAAATTCATATTTTCATACAATGCTTGAACCATACAAGCATACAGACAAGAATTAGAAAGTAGAAGCTAGAAACTAAAAATAAGAAAAAGAAAATATAAAAAAATATATAGTTTAAAACTCAATAGTCAACACCACGAGTCAAGCGTCTTCATTCTTCAGTCATCATCATCATCATCAAGATTAGGGAAAGCCTCATCATATGCATTAGATTCGAGGCCATGATCATCTGAGTCATCTCCCTCTTCAACATAATGCTCGTCCTCCTCTGTTTCTTCTGAATCTGCCTCTTTCTCCTCTGCTTCTACCTCCCTCTTACTACTCTGTGCAAATGAGGCTTTGGGAGTCTTGGCTGCTCTACCTAGTGTCTTTTCACCATTTTCTTTCTTCTTGTGCTTCCCTGAACTCAAATATTGTATAATCTCCTCCCTGATAGCCTTGAGAACATTTTTACACGGGACGACATCGCCTTTAATACCGGCAAGGTGTTTCTTGAACCAGTAAATACCCCCAGTAGTACCCTTTCCACAATAATTATACCTAATAGGATTTTCGTCATTCAGATAGATCACCACTTTCAGAAGAACCTGGGGAAGATACTTTCATTAAACAAGGCTCATTTTCTTCCTTTTCTGGTTCTACTAAATTCAAATATTGTCTAATCTCATCCTGAATAGCTTTAGGATCCTTTTTTCAAGAAGCAACTTTCTCTTTAATACTGGCAAGGTGTTTCTTGATTCGGTTAATACCCCCATTGACATCTTTTTCACAAAAATTACACCCACAATTTTTATAGTTTGGTTTCAGGTTATAATCATACATCCAACCCAGATCATTCCTCTAATAGAACCAGAACTAGACTTATTCAAATGACAAAGATTTTGTTCCTGTTTTTGTTTTACTGAACTCATATATTGGTTAATCTCCTCTCTGCTAGCTTCAGGAACATTTTTACAAAGGGCAACATTTCCCTTAACAACGACAAGATATTTCTTAAACCGGTTTATGTCCCCTTTGTATCTTTTTCACAATAATTGCATCTTATGAAGTTTTTGTCATTTGGATTCGGGTTATATCCATATTTCCAACCCAAATCACCACTTCGACTAGATCCTAAAGAAGACATCTCAAAATAATATAAGCAACCTCAAAAATAAAACTTTGTACTTACTTTGATTGCTTGATCTCCAAATTTCCACCTCTGAGATGTTTTCTGGTGCCAAAATCTTCAAAAAGACCCTCTAATAGGCCTAAAAAACTCCAAAACTAAATCTAATCTTAATAGGTGATGTTTGGATCCATTTCCTGAACATTGAGAAACACTTCGATCCAATGAAAATCACAAAATCCAATTTTTTTTTAAGTTTCTCTCTCTAAATCTCTAGTAGGTTTAGGTTCAAATGAACCAAACCCACGCTTAAAAACAATTCTTTTTTCAAAAAAACCACTCAAAGATCTCCTTTTGGCACTCGCCAAAGCGTGTGCCATACCGCCTAGGCAGCCACCCAAGGACCGTCCACCTAATTTAGCCACCTAGGCCTGGGCGATGCGCCCATGCCTTCTGGACCTCCTAGGAGCTGGGCGGTCCGCTTTTCAAATCACTGGGCTCTGACAATGATGATGTTGATGAAGAGTTGAGAATCTCCATAAATGAAAAGAGTCTCTATTCCAAGTGCAATAGCCATGCACAACTCAGTAATAAGAGCTTCGAACTCTACTTAATTCCTATAGTTATGCTCCAAAGAGACAAATATGGGAATGTCCCTTTTTTTTAGTGTAAACAAGAGTATACCCACACCAGATTCTTTAGTTTGTAATCCACCGACGTATATTTTCCAATTGGGATGCTACTCAATCATTAGAACATCCTCGTTGGGAACTCTTCGGCAAGTGGTGATAATTTTGCCTTCTGAGGCAAAAGGAAATTCACTAAGGCTTGTCCTTTTGCCATCTGAGGCATGTAGGGTAATATCAAATTCATCAATAGGATGAACCATTTGGCCAATCGTCCTAATAATATAAGTTGTGCGAGTAAATATTTAATGAGGTCGTCCTTTGATACGAGCTTGACCGGGTGTGCTAATAGGTGATGCCTTAGATTTTGCACTGCAAAGACAAGAGTAAGCAAATTTTCTCGATTGGGAAGTCTTTGAATATGCCAAACATGCGCATATTATAAAATTGTTCCCTAACGTAGTCAAGTGTGGGATTTGAATTTCAAATGTGTAACTGTGCTAGAATTGGGCTTGTTCAACAGCCATAAGCCATGTGAGAGAAGGTGAATGCACAGGTAATCGGCTTTTGTGACCATTAATTGTTGTGTAATGTCCATGCATGTATGTATTAATACATGGGAACTAATGTGTAGCGAGTTTACCAAGACCACTAAATGTCCTTTAATGAGCCATGAGTGATAACCACTAATGATAAGGCGTGGACTTATGAAACTGCCATAGTAGAAGGTGGACCATAAAGGTGTTACAGGGCTTAATGGTCGTCTAATTTGATAGGTGAGCACATTGTTCGCAAAATCTCCTGATCTAACCGCTAACCACCCGGTTAGATTGGAACCAGCCACTGGCCTGTTCCGATTTTGGGCGGTTAGGGTGATCAACCGGTATTTTTTAAAAAACAAATTCAAAAAAATGCATATAAATTCTCAAAAATAAGGAATTTGATTTGTAATGCATTTTTAAATATAAAATATAAAATGGATTAAAATCCATCTTTTTCATTAATTTTCAACTTCATTTGAATATGTTTTGTGTTAATCATTCTTTATATGCTTTCATATTTTAGTAGATTTTTTTTTTTTCCGTATTTTTTTAACATTTTTTTGACCACCAAGGACTTGCCCGGTTAGAGCGGTTGAATCGGCTGGCATACCGGTTAGGCTGGTTAAACCGCTTCTAGGCCCATGTCCGATTAACCGTTTCGGTTCGATTTTGTGAACATTGGGTGAGCATGTGGGTGGAACTCCATGAAATCACATGTAATATACCAAAGATAGAAAGGCATGTTTACACGCACAACACTCTTGGATGTATGGAATTTCAAGGCCTGCATTACCTATACCTCATTTATATATTGGATTTTGGCATCCATAAGAGCATGGGACCTAGAAGGGACCCAATTTTGGGTGGCTCACGGAGTCTAGGTGGTCTATGATTGCAAGTGTAAAAAAGTCAAATGAGAAAACCTATGCCCACAAGGAAGCTAGCGTGTGAGGACAAGGGCAAAAGCCTCGACCACCACCTTCCCACGATATACATGTGACAAACACAATTTGGGAAGCCTCCTACCCAAAGGAAGTTCCTGGGAAGGACATACACATGTGCATAAGAGAGGAAATTCCCTCAACTATGGTGCTTGACTTGTCCTCGAGGTGCACCTAAAATTCGTTTTAGATTCTGGAGTCCACCAGCTACTGGTCAGCTTCGATGGACCAAGCATAAGCCCTTGT
This sequence comes from Amborella trichopoda, assembly GCF_000471905.2. Next base: position 3,969,565 of record NW_006500125.1, on the reverse strand, counting down.
ATAAGTAGGTCATGGGTTCGTTGGGACGATTTGAGAAAGTGATGATGGGTTTTCAAGGTAAGCAAAGCAAGACGCTTTGGCAATATGTGTATTTACAAACCTAATTTCTCTTTATGATTTCTAGACCTCCAAACTTTTTAAAATAGTGAAATAAACATAAAAGGCATATTTGGGGATTTTTAGAAATTTTAGAATAACTTTTTAGCCGACAGTAGCCTAAGAAAAATTGTTATAAAGAAAATGCATAACAAGGATAATTGACACACGTGGCCTAAATGGCCAATGGGCCACATTTGTCCAAGATGGCCGCCACGTGGGGACCCATATAGTGTTGATGTCAAC
>NW_006500125.1:3959125-3969203 GCF_000471905.2 Amborella trichopoda | reverse complement strand
GGTCAGGTGAATTTCAAAAAAAAAAAGGCCGAAAATGTGTAGAGGACCATTGGTTAAAGCTCCTCCCCCGAGAATTTTCATTTTGTGTTTCATTGATTCAGAGCCAGAGAGTAATTACCAAGTTGGCACTGTACGTGTGGCTAGAGACATGGAAAGGAAAGAATGTGCCTTGGTGGAACCCTTGTAGGTTTTGGTACTGCTTGAGTGTCCACGAGAACATAAGGTTTGAGGTGCACTTTACTTTTCTTAAATTCGAAAGACAATGATGCCGATCCGGTGCCCTCTCCTGCTGCTGAAGAACCTATGATACAACGTAATAATGGCAAAGGTTCAAGTGGTAGCGAGATGGATGTGGATGCTTCCATCCCAAATTCCCCTTTGAGGGCGAACGATGCACTTGCATTGGTCACAGTTCCTTCCACAAGTATTCTTATTGTACACCTTGATATGTTAGGAAGTTGAGATGTACTATGTGTTTACTTATCTCATCATCCCTTTTTTTAAGTTTCTCTCAAGCAAATGAGGCAACGACTTCTAGGGCCAACAAATTGTGGCTTGGGCTATTTACTTTGTTATTGCATGAAGTCTGCTTTTCCCCATTTGAGGTCCTTGCTTTGGTTGAGAAGGTCTTTGATGATTCCCTTGTGTTATTATCACAGTACAGTAACCCCTTAGGGAATACCCGATAATTGTGAAAGGAATCTTGCTGCATGTGAGGCCAGCGCTTCCTTTGTTCCCAGAAGAGGAGCATTCTCGCTTGGTGAGAGAAAGAGTGCAGACTAGAGAGATCTTCGAGAAGGAATTGGACGTCTACTATGCCCAAGTGGATACTAGGCAAGCATCTCAGAACCATGAAGCAGAATCTTTGTCCACCACTGAAGGGATTCAGTCCAAACTCTCCAATGAAATATTGAGCGTCTGTTAGAAATGAAGCATGAGCGTCTGTTAGAAATGAAGCGTGAGTTCAAGATAGTATCTAGACGTATCCCAAGACTTTCGCAACATGTTGCAATGTTGTCAGGCAAAGAAGCAGCACTTAAGAGTGAAATCCATAAGGTATCAAAGAAAGTCACCATAGTCAATGGAGAAGGTGACACGCTCATCACATATGGAGTACAGGTGGCTGAGGAGACGTCTCAAAGGCCTAAGGCATAGATAGCTAGTCTCCAAGATGCCCTTTACATAAGACTTGAGTTGTGATGCAAGAAGGAAAGGTTGGAAATTGACTGCACCCTTTTTCTTAAATAAGTAAAATCAGCAATAATGGAGAAAGAACATGGTCGTAAATCAAGCCAAGAGAAGAACTTTCTTTCATAAAATAAAATTTATTCCTACAACATATATTTCCCAAAATGTGACATCCAACCATTTATGAGCCTCTGAAACCCTAAATTAACTTGAAAACCAATAAACAATTAAGACTCTAAAATACCATTTGAAAATACTAAAATTCCAAAACTACCCCTATATTCACGAACAATACCTGTGAACAACAACACATTAACAACATCCATGACAGGAACTATGAACAATCCATGAATAATACTCATGAATTATAAATAAAGAAAATATAAAAAATCCTAGAACCCCAAAAAAAATTAAAAACTCTAAAATAAACCCTAAAACTAAAATCAATTTATGCATCCTTTAAAATTGAATAAATATAAAAATAACAATACTCAATTTTCCCTCCATCATTCTTCCCTAGTTGGAGAAAACTCGTCCTCGAGTTTTTTAGTGTGCTAAGATAAAATTGGCACTTGTCCAACAACATTCTTCAACTCGAATTTTATAAACATGATCCTGAGACTTGTGGGTAAATGCACTAATCATAAGACAACGATTGTACATTGAAAATAAGAAGCCCTCAAGGAAAGGGTCATTGTATGTCGGTAGAATAATTTTAATCACATAAATTTGTTGAATTTGAATCACTTCAACCATATAGGCATGTCCTCAAGGAAAGGGTCATTGTATGTCGATAGAATAATTTTAATCACATAAATTTGTTGAATTTGAATCACTTCAGCCATATAGGCCTGTTGAATTTGCCCAGACTCAGCTCTAAAACACACCATGGGTGCATCTTTGAGATCCGCGACTAAACCAACAACTTCACCTATCAATTCTCCTTTGAGTCCTTCATCTTTTTCATCATCAAATACCAGTTCAACTACAAAATCTTTATCATCATCGTAAATTGGATCTCCTACAAGATCTTGTTCTTCATCTAAATATGCATCAAAGATTGACGGCATATCTCAATCTACATCCAGAAGATTTTTTATACGAACTAAGCAAAAATCAACCTCGATCTCCTTCAAATCATTTAGATCAACTAAATCATGTGATCTATTCTCCCAAACATGAGGCTCCAGACAAACAGGTGGTTGAAGGCAACTTCATCATTCCGCTCCAACTCTGAGTTGGACTTTGATTCGAGCTATTCTCCATGGAAACCCTCATGATTTGGATCTATTTATGTAGATTCATCTTCGTTTAGGGCACGCTATTGCTAGCCCGCTTGCACAGCAATAGCTATGCATCTCTATCCATCAGACTGTTGATTTCCTTCTACAAGTGGATCAGATCGGGATCCCTATGGTTAAGACGTCCACGACTAGCCACCGCAATCTCCAGCCATCCTCAAACCATGCTCCGATACCGCGTAATGCAACAAGGAAAGGTGGGAAATCGAATCCACTCTTTTCTTGAACATTAAACAAGCAAAATCAGCAATAATGGAGAAAGAATATGGCTATAAATCAAGCCAAGAAAAAAACTTACTTTTTTTATAAAATAAAATTCATTCCCATAACATATCTCCCAAAATGTGACATCCAAACTAATATAAGCCTATGAAACCCTAAATTAATTTGAAACCCAAGTAAACAATTAAAAATCTAAAATACCCCTAAACAATACTAGAATTTCAAGAATACCCTAGTGAATAGCAACACATAATCACTACCCGTGAGCACATGAATAGTAACTATGAACAGTACCACGAGTAGCACTCATGAATAGTAAATAAAGAAAATATAAAAAAACCTAGAATCCCAAAAAACTTAAAAAATTTAAAATAGACCCTAAAACTAAAATCAAAATATACATTTTTAAAAAATTGAATAAAAATAAAAAGATAAGAATTATTTTGCCTCCATCAAGTTGCATTCTCCTCTTGATTAATTTAGGGGAGGGGCTGGGAAATAAATCGTTTCCTGAACCTTTTCTTTCTTTTTTTAGGATCAGAATGGAAACATTACAAGGCCGATGGGTTTTAGATGACACAGTTTAAAGCTCTTGTATTTTATAAGGCTGATGGGCTTTAGATGATACAGTTTTAAGCTCTTGTATTAGAAGGACTTGTAGTTCAGACTTTTACATTTAAGATTTTTTTTTTTGTTCATACAAAATAGTGCTTAATATACTTGTCGTTAATGACTGACATGGTAGGTTCTCCTCCTCCATTACCAAGGAGGTAAGACACACTAGAGCATACTTTTCTTCACCACAAATGGGCCTTGCTGTTTATGCTCAAATTTCCCTTGTAGTTTCCCACTATATACGATGAGACATCTTAGGGCCCAGTGTATAGAATGGGGCATCACAGGGCCAGGGCAAGGACAAGGTCACCCTGCTTCAATGAGCGATTTTTTCTTCTTGTCGTAAGTATTGCTCATTCATGGCTGATAGATTTCTATATTATGCTTGGCTTTCCATTTAGCGCTTCAAGTTCCTTCAAGCGAACCTTAGCCTTGTCCTCTTCACGCAAGTTGTTGCACACTGCCATGAGCAAAGAAAGTATTTCTAATTGTATAAGAGGGCATATGGCACAACACCAGCTACTCCCCTCATTGTGGTCTTATAGACCCATAACACTGCCATTAATCTGTCATGCCAGTATCGTTTTGTATTAGAGATCGCTTTGTGATGCGCATTGCATAAGGTTTTGTTGAATGCCTCAACATGACCATTTGGCCTTGGGGCAGTCAATTGTAGAGTATCTCCATATCAAATGGAATTCTTGCTGAAGGCCAACGCTATTCTGACTTTCGAATGGAGAACCATTATCTGAAATTATCCGATCTGGGATTCCATATCGAAATATGGTATGCATCCACACAAAATTGGTAATGGCCTTTTCCAGAACACTCTTTAGCAGGATTACCTTATACCATTTAGAGAAATAGTCTGTAGCCGCCAAGATGATAATATGGTCAGCCAATGAAGCTGGATCTATTGGACCAACGACATCCACACTGCATTTAGGTAAGGAGCAAGAGATTGCGGTCAAATGAAGAGGCTCTGGCGGTTGGAGCATGGAACTGACACACAGGGGATTTCTTCCAATGCTTAGTACAGTCTTGGGCCATAGTAGGTAAGAAAAATCGTAATTGCCTAATCCTAAGATGTAACTCAGGTCCGGCTTGATGAAGCCCACAGATTCCCTCAAGAGCTTTTTATCAAGAACATGCATGCATCTTCGAATGCAACACAGGAGAGGACAAGTCCGTCGAAGCTCCTTCGATAAAGGGTTCCATCTATGATGGTGAACCTCATTATTTTTCTCCAAATGAAATCCTTTTCTTTTTTGTCTTCCAGTAGCCTCCCATATTGTACATAATCCCATATTGTACATAATCCATGATGGGTTGTCCCTAGTCAATTGTCTCTACTGGTTTGCAAGCCATGTATTGAGCAAGTCGCATTTCCGCAATAGCTAAGGTAAAAGTCGAAATTGACAAGGTGTCCTGTATCGAGGTTTCAGGCTCTAGACCTGCAGTAAGCATTTCCCTTTACTGAATCTAGACTCGTAATGTCCCCGAAGGAGGAATTGAGACTAAGGCCCCTAGCTCAGTCAAGGCATTGGTCTAGCTGTTTTGGCTCCTTGGCAAATGCGTAAGGCGCACTTCCTTGAAGTTGTTCATAAGGCTAGTGGCATGTTTTTAATATGGTTGGAGTTCCATCTTACAGACACTATAAGTCCCTTGTATTTCACGACTTACGAGTAGAGAATCTCCATTGCATTTAGCGACTTAATTTTGTAGTTATTTGATGTTTTACCTTTTCTAATTATGTTTGTGTGTAATTTTATGGGTTTTATAAATTAAATTACAAGATATAGATAAAATGTTGCTCTAAGAAGGGTGAGGACCATAAACTTTCCCTTAATCTGTCCCAAGCCTGGGTAAAGGAAACGGTTGTGTTAAATAAGCAACAACATAAAACTTTGCCAAACCTTTCCATGAATATGTTATCTGCTTATGTTAGGGCGTTCCCTGAAATCTATGTGTGTACTAGAACCTGAATGTAGTGAGAAATGAGCAATGGTTAGCTAAGGCATTCCCTAGAAGCGACACCTCGTAGTGCTGCCCAATTCAATTGAAAAATAAGCAAGGGTTCTCACGACATTCTGGAATATGGAATGCAAGTTTAGTAATAATAGGAGTAGAGACGAGGAAGTAGTTAAGTTTGACGGCCAAGAAATACCAAAACGAATGCAATTTTGATATCTTGGGTCGATAACCCAGGAAAATGGAGAGTAGAGAAAGGTGTCGCACATAGATTTAAAGTTGGGTGGGCAAAGTGAAGACGTGCAACAGGAGTTTATGTGATCACTGCATACCAATGAAGCCAAAGGGCAAAGTTTTATAAGACAGTTATGAGACTATATTTGCTTTATGGGATGGAATGTTCAACAGTCAAGAAAAAACATACCTATAGAATGAGTGTAGCTGAGATGAAGATGTTAAAATGGATGAGTGGCAAGACAAGAAGGGATAGAATTTGAAATGAATACATGCAAGAGAATTTAAGTGTGGCACCAATAGGTGAAATGAAGAGACAAAGTAGACTTCGGTGGGTTGGTCATGTGTGGTGCAAACCCAATACATCATTTGTTGGAAGGTGCGAGTTAGTTCAAATGAAAGACTCAAAAAGAGCAAAGGGTAGGTCCAAAAGGACAAGGTTGGAGTAGTGAGAAAGATATGGGGACTTATGGCCTCATTGAGGGTATGGCCCCTAATAGAGCAGAATGGTAGAATAGAGCAGAATGGCAGACTAGGATTTGTGTAGCCGACCCCAATTAAATAAGAAAAGGCTCTGACAGTGTTTCAAAAAGCGCTAGGCAGCACCTAAGCGGCCGAGAGGTCCAGGCCGCCCAACGCCCAGAACCTAATTGGCCCAATAAAAAGAAAAATGGCAGTCTAAGTCTAATAGTATAATTATATAACACATAATCCATATTTCCATGAATGAGGAGAATTTAGATAGTCCATAATTCATATTTTCATACAATGCTTGAACCATACAAGCATACAGACAAGAATTAGAAAGTAGAAGCTAGAAACTAAAAATAAGAAAAAGAAAATATAAAAAAATATATAGTTTAAAACTCAATAGTCAACACCACGAGTCAAGCGTCTTCATTCTTCAGTCATCATCATCATCATCAAGATTAGGGAAAGCCTCATCATATGCATTAAATTCGAGACCATGATCATCTGAGTCATCTCCCTCTTCAACATAACGCTCGTCCTCCTCTGTTTCTTCTGAATCTGCCTCTTTCTCCTCTGCTTCTACCTCCCTCTTACTACTCTGTGCAAATGAGGCCTTGGGAGTCTTGGCTGCTCTACCTAGTGTCTTTTCACCATTTTCTTTCTTCTTGTGCTTCCCTGAACTCAAATATTGTATAATCTCCTCCCTGATAGCCTTGAGAACATTTTTACACGGGACGACATCGCCTTTAATACCGGCAAGGTGTTTCTTGAACCAGTAAATACCCCCATTAGTACCCTTTCCACAATAATTATACCTAATACGATTTTCGTCATTCAGATAGATCACCACTTTCAGAAGAACCTGGGGAAGATACTTTCATTAAACAAGGCTCATTTTCTTCCTTTTCTGGTTCTACTAAATTCAAATATTGTCTAATCTCATCCTGAATAGCTTTAGGATCCTTTTTTCAAGAAGCAACATTCTCTTTAATACTGGCAAGGTGTTTCTTGATTCGGTTAATACCCCCATTGACATCTTTTTCACAAAAATTACCCCCACAATTTTTATAGTTTGGTTTTAGGTTATAATCATACATCCAACGCAGATCATTCCTCTAATAGAACCAGAACTAGACTTATTCAAATGACAAAGATTTTGTTCCTGTTTTTGTTTTATTGAACTCATATATTGGTTAATCTCCTCTCTGCTAGCTTCAGGAACATTTTTACAAAGGGCACCCTTAACAACGACAAGATATTTCTTAAACCGGTTTATGTCCCCTTTGTATCTTTTTCACAATAATTGCATCTTATGAAGTTTTTGTCATTCGGATTCGGGTTATATCCATATTTCCAACCCAAATCACCACTTCGACTAGATCCTAAAGAAGACATCTCAAAATAATATAAGCAACCTCAAAAATAAAACTTTGCACTTACTTTGATTGCTTGATCTCCAAACTTCCACCTCTGAGATGTTTTCTGGTGCCAAAATCTTCAAAAAGACCCTCTAATAGGCCTAAAAAACTCCAAAACTAAATCTAATCTTAATGGGTGATGTTTGGATCCATTTCCTGAACATTGAGAAACACTTCGATCCAATGAACATCACAAAATCCAGTTTTTTTTAAGTTTCTCTCTCTAAAATCTCTAGTAGGTTTAGGTTCAAATGAACCGAACCCACGCTTAAAAACAATTCTTTTTTCAAAAAAACCATTCAAAGATCTCCTTTTGGCACTCGCCGAGGCGTGTGCCATACCGCCTAGGCAGCCACCCAAGGACCGCCCACCTAATTTAGCCACCTAGGCCTGGGCGATGCGCCCATGCCTTCTGGACCTCCTAGGAGCTGGGCGGTCCACTTTTTAAATCACTGGGCTCTGACAATGATGATGTTGATGAAGAGTTGAGAATCTCCATAAATGAAAAGAGTCTCTATTCCGAGTGCAATAGCCATGCACAACTCAGTAATAAGAGCTTCGAACTCTACTTAATTCCTATAGTTATGCTCCAAAGAGACAAATATGGGAATGTCCCTTTTTTTTAGTGTATAAAAGAGTATACCCACACCAGATTCTTTAGTTTGTGATCCACCGACGTATAGTTTCCAATTGGGATGCTACTCAATCATTAGAACATCCTCGTTGGGAACTCTTCGGCAAGTGGTGATAATTTTGCCTTCTGAGGCAAAAGGAAATTCACTAAGGCTTGTCCTTTTGCCATCTGAGGCATGTAGGGTAATATCAAATTCATCAATAGGATGAACCATTTAGCCAATCGTCCTAATAATATAAGTTGTGCGAGTAAATATTTAATGAGGTCGTCCTTTGATACGAGCTTGACCGGGTGTGCTAATAGGTGATGCCTTAGATTTTGCACTGCAAAGACAAGAGTAAGCAAATTTTCTCGATTGGGAAGTCTTTGAATATGCCAAACATGCGCATATTATAAAATTGTTCCCTAACGTAGTCAAGTGTGGGATTTGAATTTCAAATGTGTAACTGTGCTAGAATTGGGCTTGTTCAACAGCCATAAGCCATGTGAGAGAAGGTGAATGCACAGGTAATCGGCTTTTGTGACCATTAATTGTTGTGTAATTTCCATGCATGTATGTATTAATACATGGGAACTAATGTGTAGCGAGTTTACCAAGACCACTAAATGTCCTTTAATGAGCCATGAGTGATAGCCACTAATGATGAGGCGTGGACTTATGAAACTGCCATAGTGGAAGGTGGACCATAAAGGTGTTACAGGCCTTAATGGTCGTCTAATTTGATAGGTGAGCACATTGTTCGCAAAATCTCCCGATCTAACCGCTAACCACCTGGTTAGATTGGAACCAGCCACTGGTCGGTTCCGATTTTGGGCGGTTAGGGTGATCAACCGGTATTTTTTAAAAAACAAATTCAAAAAATGCATATAAATTCTCAAAAATAAGGAATTTGATTTGTAATGCATTTTTAAATATAAAATATAAAATGGATTAAAATCCATTTTTTTCATTAATTTTCAACTTCATTTGAATGTGTTTTGCGTTAATCATTCTTTATATGCTTTCATATTTTAGTAGATTTTTTTTTTTTTTCCGTATTTTTTTAACATTTTTTTGACCACCAAGGACTTGCCCGGTTAGAGCGGTTGAATCGGCTGGCTTACCGGTTAGGCTGGTTAAACAGCTTCTAGGCCCATGTCCGATTAACCGTTCCGGTTCGATTTTGTGAACACTGGGTGAGCATGTGGGTGGAACTCCATGAAATCACATGTAATATACCAAAGATAGAAAGGCATGTTTACACGCACAACACTCTTGAATGTATGGAATTTCAAGGCCTGCATTACCTATACGTCATTTATATATTGGGATTTTGGCATCCATAAGAGCATGGGACCTAGAAGGGACCCAGTTTTGGGTGGCTCACTGAGCCTAGGTGGTCTATGATTGCAAGTGTAAAAAAGTCAAATGAGAAAACCTATGCCCACAAGGAAGCTAGCGTGTGAGGACAAGGGCAAAAGCCTCGACCACCACCTTCCCACGATATACATGTGACAAACACAATTTGGGAAGCCTCCTACCCAAAGGAAGTTCCTGGGAAGGACATACACATGTGCATAAGAGAGGAAATTCCCTCAACTATGGTGCTTGACTTGTCCTCGAGGTGCACCTAAAATTCGTTTTAGATTCTGGAGTCCACCAGCTACTGGTCAGCTTCGATGGACCAAGCATAAGCCCTTGTATAAGTGGGTCATGGGTTCGTTGGGACGATTTGAGAAAGTGATGATGGGTTTTCAAGGTAAGCAAAGCAAGACGCTTTGGCAATATGTGTATTTACAAACCTAATTTCTCTTTATGATTTCTAGACCTCCAAACTTTTTAAAATAGTGAAATAAACATAAAAGGCATATTTGGGGATTTTTAGAAATTTTAGAATAACTTTTTAGCCCACAGTAGCCTAAGAAAAATTGTTATAAAGAAAATACATAACAAGGATAATTGACACACGTGGCCTAAATGGCCAATGGGCCACATTTGTCCAAGATGGCCGCCACGTGGGGACCCATATAGTGTTGATGTCACC
>NW_006500125.1:3941003-3952650 GCF_000471905.2 Amborella trichopoda | reverse complement strand
CAGTGATGGCTAGTTAGGCCCTGCGATCTAGCTTCATTCTTCTGAACAGTGGGAGGCTGTTGAATAATCAAAATAAAAGACCTCTTGCTTGTCTTTTGTTTTTTGTTGGAATTCTTTGAAAAAACAATTGAATCACTTCTCAATTAGAGAAGAGAAAATGCCTCACACATGAACTATATTTACATAATTATAATCTATCCAAAAGGCCATTGGCCCATCAACATATATGAAAAATCTATGCCAAAAAAAACTCTTATGTAAGGCAATCATCATCCTCATAGAACAAGTGAACCAAGCAGCATGTAAACTCTAGAATTCATTATCCAACTTCTGATGTTTAGAGCAATGTGAAGCCAAATACTCAGTACTCAGATTAACTATTCCCTACATCCCAGATCAAGAGGAAACAGTGAAAAACTGATCCTTTAAAAAACCAAAAGCAATGCATACAGAGAAGCAGAGCATATGTTGGCAAAAGTTAGACAGAGAAGTTACTAGAATGTTATTGCTGCATATGAGGATCGCAGATATGGAAACAACAGTGTTATCAACAAGTATCAGCTAGCAACTGAAGTGAAGTAGCAGAGACCACTAGAGTAGAAATTTCTTGGGTTTAAGATCTCACAGCAGAAGGGGATAATTGCATGTTCAGAACATATAAATTAAACAAATTGGGGGTTTTAAGATGCACAATTTCTGGCAGCTTAAGAGATCACCCTGAAACCTCAATTATTTCTTACCACAGAGTAGCTTTTCCAATAAATAAAACTCAAACCTTTTAAAGTGCTAAAAACTGACAATCTATTGCAACCCCAATCTACCATGTCTAGGCGTATGCATGCAAACAAACTGGAATTGAAGGCCTGAACACAAAGTCAAACACAGGACAGAGAAAGAGATATTACAGATGACACTAGAGAATGGTCTTGAAAGCTGCACCCATGCCATCCCAATCTCACAAATTCATAATCATATATTGAGTATTTACTACACGAGTTTAGATCCTTCATATTTCTAACTCGTTTGAACTTTGAAAATCTTTCTGAATTCTCCATAGAGATAGACAAGAAGTAGTCATTTTATCGATAAGACCTATCATTTGCCAAACTAGATTACTAATTTGCGCATAGACTCATGCGACTTCATTGCTTCAAAAGGTCCAAAGGACCCCTCCAGCATCATGCTTTCCATCTCTGGTAATAAGAAAAAATGTAAAAGAAAAGAAAGTACAGCAACAAAAAACAAGCAGAAAGACGGGTTTCTAGAGTACTGATACACAAACGGTATATGACATCTTGTATGCTACTCAATAAGGATCCCTATTTCCAAACTAACCAAATGCATGTTCATATACACTCACATACGCAAGAAAAGAATTGTAGAAAAAGCACACTTCAACCAAACCTGGCCTTTAAGTGCTTACTTCGAATCTTCAATCTCAATCAGAAGTTTGTTCTTTCCCCATCTCACACCATCTGAAAGAGAACAATCGCACAGTTACACTCGAGAGAACCTCACAGGTCAGGTCATGAACCGTTCATTTTTTCAAATAGAAACCACCAATAGTTTACTGTATGCTAAAGCCCATAACAGATCCATACTTAAGCACCATTGCAGAACGGTAAGAGATTAATAGTAGGATGAATGATCTTCTGGGGAGCTCTCATGTTGCAAACTTGCGATACTTCGTCTCTTTCCATTTCTAAAAATGAATGTAAGACATGGAATGAGATGAAAATTACAGCAGAGTCCTAAATAAAACAAAGACAACTAACAAAAGGATCCCGTGATACATTTATAATTGTTAGATTCAAAACTTTGAGATCCCTTAAAGGAAAACAGATTAGAACAAGCACTAGTAAAGAAAATGGCTTCCATGGGGACAAGATTTCACACTGTTCTCAAAAGGTCAAATGGATGCCACTGTTCTGAAAATGGCATTAGGAGTTCATATGCAATGCGAGTTGTGAAGAAACAGAGGCAAAACGAAGTTGTCAAGGCACGCATATCCATGAAAGGACACAAGACCAAGAACTTAATAGATGATTAGAAGTATAAACTAACAGAGGTAAACTTGCAGAGGTACAAAGGGGGTCTCAGATTTAAAACACCAGAGGCTTGCCCCTGCTTAGAGCTAGATGCAGGGCATTTCACATGCAACAAAGTATCAGCATACAAAGATCCATAAAAGAAATAATATGCTATAAAAATAAAAATAAAAACCAAAAAAATCATTGAAATAGAAAAGAAAGTGTAAGGGAGACTTGCAAATGCACAACAACGCGAAAATGAGTGCCTCTTGATTCATTATACACAAGCCTGTAACTGATTTTTCCATTTCTAAGCTATTTCCGTAACAAGTAATGAAATATCCATGATCCAAACAAAACAAGCAAACTAAATCAGTAAGCAGAAGCGATCTCTAACCTACATCACAAAAACAAACATGCATTGTATTTACTTTTGTGTTTTAGCCATCTGCAATCCACTCATGAGAACAATACAAGCCACAACACTCTTCCATTGAAATGCACAACTGCAAATCTAATTCATTCAATACAAAACAATCATCTAGAGTACAAGAAATCCAAATAAGCCTAATGCAAACAAGGCATTGCGTCAGTAAGCATGTTATCCCAAGAAAACGAAACAAAAGCATCAACAACAGCCACTCTGTTTTTCAGAAAAATAAGAGCCACTCCTCCAATAAAAACTCGGAATTGCAATATACTCGACAAAAAGAGGAAATAGACACAGATATATAGAGAGAAAAAGTGAAGAAATGAAAGGAAAAACAAGGGAGGGAGAGAGAGAGAGGCATACTGGCACCAGAGAGACACTAAGAAGTTGCAGAGTGAATGCAAGCGTAAAAAAGCACAGAGAAGGGGCAAGAAGATAGAGAGAGGAAGATAGATGCGAGAGTAAAAGAAATGGAAGAGAGAGAAAGACAAACGATAGAAGAGTTCAAGAGAGAGAAAGCGAGGGGGGAGAAGAGTTGCAGAGAAACGTTCGGAAAGTGGTGGAGCGAAAATATCTGGGAGTGATGTGGAAGGACGGGTTTTAAACATATGGGAAAACACATTTTTGGGGGGGAAAGATTAAGGTGAGATGCCCCCACCAAGAGCCACGTCACCCACTTTAAGGTTCGCTGTTTTAGAGGGGTACGGACCTGTTTTTGCCCCTTTTGATGGCATCATTGCATACGTATTTTCTCCGGTTCGGCTCACGGTTCGGCGCGGCTTGGGGGTTCGGCTCCCAACCAAAATATCGGCAACTTCTTCATTTTTCTTTCGGGAAAATGCAAGCTAAGCCATAAGCTAAGATATTCCCTCGGGGAGCAAACTGTTCTTGTACTTTACTAGATAAAACCCTAAATATTTAGTAGGTAAAATAAAGGGTTTTATTAGGCTATACCACAAGAGGTGTAGACCCTTAAAGCGCTCAATATTTTTAGACATTTAGATATCATTTTCCTATAATATAATAACTTTTTTTTAGTGGTATTTTAAATAATTAGTCAATGATAAACTAGAGATGTCTAATATAAACAAAAATATTTATTAACAATAGTGGACAATGACATCACCAAAATGGTATGTGACATCACTCACAAGATACATTGATTGTTTTTAACTACCAATAGAATGTCATTATTTTCTTATAAAAATATCTATTCTACCCTTTAAAATGACCAAAATATCCCCTACTTGAAAAACTTTGTATTCCAATTTCAGAGTATTTTAGTGTCAAAAAATATTTAGCATTTTAAGGGTCTATACCACCAAGTGGTGTAGCCTAACAAAACCCCCGTAAATTAGTGTGCCAAAAACTCCACTCATTGAGCGAGAGTTCTTTAATAGCAGCGCCTTCGTAAATTAGGCTCTACTACCCAACACCGAAAAGAACGAGATAAGGGAAGAAGGCATGGAAGGATCAGAGAAAGCTTTTATTTTTGGGTAATTAGATCAGAGAAAGTTTTTGAGAGGGAACACACATACTTAAGTGGATCCGCAAATTTCATATCAAAAAATCTCTGAAATGATTATTTCGCCCTGAAAGAGCATGTCGACAGTATGCTCCCATGGGAGCATATCATGCAGGCCAAAAGTCAAAACTAAATATCATGGTACGCGGTCCCTTTTGTTTATTGGGAAATTTTCTCTATACACCCTAATTTGGAAGATGATTTTCATATAGAACCTGAGTTGTAAAGTCTTTTTGGCAGCATTAAATTTTTCATTTTCCTATCTTCTAACCCCTTAAATGGTTATTACCCACCCAATGTTTATTTGGTAGTAATTTTTTTCCTAAACAAAATACATAGGGACACATAGGTCCCCTCTCATTTCACTCCTCTTTTTTCTCTTTTTTTTCTCCACCTTGCTATGCATCTCTCTCTCACCCAGCACTCGCCCCATACCCTCTCTCTCTCAACCCATCTCTCTCACCCAATCGATCTCGCTCTCTCGCCCAACCCATTTCTCTCTTCCTCTCTCTCTCTTCCCCATCCTATCTCGCTCTCTATATGGCCACTCTCTCTGCCAACTCTCTCTTGCCAACCCATCTCTCTCTTCCAATCAATATCTCTCCTCTCTCACCCAAATCTCTCTCTTCTCTCGCTCTTTATGTGGCCTCTGTCTTGCCAACTCATCTCTCTCTCTTCCAATCGATCTCTCTCTCCTCTCTCCCCCAATCTCTCTCTTACTCTCTCACCCAACCCATCTCTCTGTCCCCCAATTGCTTTTGCTCTCTCGCCCAATCTCCTTCCTTCTCTCTTCCTCCATCCCATCTCACTCTCTTTGTGGCGTTCTCTACCAACCCCTTTCTCTCTCTCTCGCCTCTCTCCCTAATCAATCTCTCTATGTCTCTCCTCTTTCCCCAATCTCTCTTTCTCTCTCGCTCTCTTTCTCTCTTTCTCACCCAATCCATAACTACTGGAACGACTTGTAGGAAGGTCATCTGACTTGTAGGAAAGCCATCTGGTGTCAAAGACGGAATTTGGTGATTGTAAGAGGAGTGCTTATCTTTTCGGTGCCCAGCCCCTACTAGTACATTCCTCATTGTTCCACCCGTTGTCCAATACCTTTGAGGGCACAAAAACAATCTGATGGGTTTTTTGTTCGTCCTTTCTTGGCCAATACCCATCTCTTAGTTTTTCTTTTCTTCTCCTCATCATCTTACTTCTTGTGGATTGATGGGGTCTTTCTGCTATGGTGATTTTGCGATCGTCTGATTGGTGATGGGATTGTTCTTTGGCTCTGACCAGCTACTTGTGTCTCCAGGCACTTCTTGATCTTCATGTTCATGATCATGTGTTCTTTCTTTGGTGTTTGAGACTTTGAGTTATCTTTCGAGATTCGAGTTATGAGTGGTGGAATTATAGTAAGAGCAAAGACATGGATGAAATTAAATTGGGGTTTGATTACATCTAGAGAGAGAAAAAGAGGGTTTAGCAAAGGGAATGAGATGGGTTGGGGAGAGATAGATAGGGGAAGAGAGGTGAGAGCCAGACAAGTTGGGAGAGAGAGATCGATTGGGGGAGAGAGGTGTGAGAGAGGGATGGGTTGAGAGAGAGACGAGGGGAATGGGGCAGGTGCAAGGAGAGAGAGAGAGAGAGGGGGTATGGGGTGGTGCAGGGTGAGAGAGCAAGGTATAGAAAAAGGGAGAGTGAGATGAGAGGGGACCTGCGAGTCCCTATGTGTTTTGTTTGGGACATAAAATCAGTGTCAAATGAATATTTGGTCGGTAATAACGGTTCAGGGGTTAGAAGATAGAAAAGTAGAAAAATTAATATTATATGAAAGACTTCAAAATTCAAGGTAATGCAGGGAGAGAATAAAACAAGAAAATTGACAATAAAAAGAATGAAGGTTAAGAGAAAAATACCCTCTCTCAAAGGACTGCAAGAGAATCCACCCCCAAAACAATCTCTTTCAAGAGACCAATTTTTATTTAATTCATAGATAACTAATAAAAAGCTTCTCTCTGCACCTATCCCTATTTTCTCTCTCTCATATTCATGGGCTTCTAGATAGTCATGTTTTCCCTCTCATGATTTATCCAAAAATGACCTCCCAAGTTCGTTATTGTTGATAAAGATAAACTCTCTTCTAAATTTACCCTTATTCTAATTATATCCCTCAAACTAACCCAATCGATACAAGATAAACACAATATAAATTCTAAAGTCGCCCTACTAATTATCCCTGTGCACTTTATAATAAATAACTTTAATAATTTTTCCTTATTACGTCATTGCCCTTTCTTTCCTTCTTGGGTTCTGAGACCCTTCTTTGGCCCAGTCACAAAGGGCATGGCTGCACATTCCCCCCCAGTTGAAAGGAACTCGACACTCACGAGTTGGCTTCAGTATATATGCGATATAAGTCTAGATCCACTCTTTTGAACTCTGGCTCAGAATGCCACGTGCTATCAGAGTATAGTTTGCCCTTCCATTTGGCTAGAAATTGACGATATGAACCCTTTCGAGTTTGAAAATCTTCAAAACTTGCTCAATTTCATCCTCTTTCTTCCTCGATAATTTCTTCATCGTATCAACTACATCTTCTGCGACTTCTAAAGGGTCTCCATGAAACTCAAAATAAGTCAGCAACATTAAATATCGGAGGGATAGCCAATGCCTTTGATAATTCTACCTCGTATGCATTGTTCCCATATTATTTCAAGATGCGGCAATGACTCACTTTTTTGGACTTGAGTTTATTATAGGTTTCTAACGGAAACATTTCCTTTCGCAAATACATTATTACTAAGTCACCCTCCTTAAAAATCTTCTTTTTTCTATGCTCATTTGAGGCTTTTTGATACTTTGCATTGCTCTCCTCAGTTTTCTTCTTGATTTGGGCTTGCAAATCTCGAATATGCTCAACAAAAGCATTGACATCATCACTTACTTGCCTGGCATGGGTAATGGCACTAAGTCTAACACATGATTAGGCGCCCGCCCACTAACAATCTCAAATGGTGATTTTCATATAGATCGATTTATTGAACTGTTGTAAGCAAACTCAGCCTGACACAAAGTGAGGCCCAACTGAGATATGTTTTCACCAACAATACTCTTGAAGGGGTTACCAAGGCTCATATTCACTACTTCGGTTTGCCCATCTGTTTGAAGATGATAGGCACTAGAAAATTGAAATTTGGTTCCCATGCGCTTCCATAAAGTGCGTCAAAAATGACTTAAAAATTTTGTATCCCGATCAAATGTAATAGACTTAGGAACATCATGTAGCCTTACAATATCTTTGAAAAAGAGATTCGCGATATGTGTAGAATCCATAATTCTTTAACAAGGAATAAAATGTGTCATTTTGGAAAATCGATCAACAACAACAAAAATAGAGTCTATACCTCGTGTGGTACATGGAAGTCCAAGTACAAAGTCCATAGAAATATCAACCCATGGGGCGTCTGGAACAGGAAGAGGAGTATAAATACCTGTATTTTGTGTGTGACCTTTAGATACTTGACAAGTTCGACATTGGGTCAGGAGTCGATTAACATCTAGTCGCATATGTGGCCAAAAATATTTTTCTCCAACAATAGCCATAGTTTTGTCATTTTCAAAGTGTCCACCCAAGCCCCCACCATGAAGCTTCATGATTATCTTCTCCCTTAGGGAGCAATCAGGTATACATAACCGCACACCTTTAAATAAACAATCATCATGCACGAGATACTCACCCATAGGTCTTACCCATCAACACACCCTTCAAGGACCTTGCTGAAAATTAGATCAACTTTATATTAATCTTTTATCACTTCAAACCCCAACACTTCCATAGACAAAATTCTAAGCAACACTACCCTTCTACTTAAAGCATAAGCTGCCTTATTTTGGGTTCCAGCCTTGTGCTTTAATAGGAATGTGTATTCTTGAAGGAAGGTCATCCACTTAGCATGTCGCGCATTTAACTTTTTCTGGAAACTCAAATATCGGAGTGCTTCGTGATCTGAGTATAGAACAAACTCTCTATGAATCGGGTAGTGCCTCCAGTAGCGTAAGGCTTGCACAACTGCATAAAACTCGAGGTCATAAACCGAATACTTCTTACATGCATCATTCAATTTCTCACTGAAGAAGGCCATGGTTGTCCCACTTGACTTAGAACTGCCCCTATGCCAACATTGGATGCATCAGTTTCAATCTCAAACATCTTAGAAAATCTGGTAAGGCAAGTACTGATGCTTGCATCATCTTTTGTTTAATTAGAGTGAAGCTCTTTTCAGCAGCGAGACTCTATAAAAACTTTCCAACCCTCATACAATCAGTCACGGGTGCTATTATAGTGCTGAAATTTCTGATAAACTGACGATAAAAGGTCGCTAGTCCATGAAAAGAACGTACCTCAATGAGTGATTTTGACATCGGCCACTCTATTATGGCTTTCACTTTTTCTTGATCCACCTTAATTCCCTCAGATGAAACAACATACCCCAGAAAGATGACATTGTTTGTCATAAATGAACATTTTTTCAAATTCATAATAAGTGATTCCTTCCTAAGCACATCAAAAACTTGTTCCAAGTGGTTAAGATAATCATGTGAGTTAGCACTAAAAACCAAGATATCATCAAAATAAACCACAACAAATTTACCAATAAAAGAATGAAGTACCTTAGTCATTACGTGCATGAATGTACTTGGTGCATTAGAAAGGCCGAATGGCATCACAAGCCACTCATATAGTCCATCTTGAGTTTTGAATACGGTTTTGCATTTATCTCCAAGACGAATCCGAATTTGATGGTTCCCACTCCTTAAATCAAATCTTTGAGAAAACCTTGGCTCCATTAAGCATATCTAACATATCATTGATCCTAGGTATGAAAAATCGGTACTTGATTGTGATTTTGTTGATTACCCGACTGTCCACGCCCATCCTCCATGACCCATCATTTTTGGGAGTCAGTTATGCAGGGACAGCACATGGTGACATGCTTTCTCGTAGCAATCCCTTCTTAAGCAAAGCAACAACTTGTCTATGCAACTCTTCATGTTCTATGGGGTTCATTCGATAATAGGTCAAAATTGGTTGGTTAGTTCCAGACACCAAGTCAATGTAATGCTGAATATTTCTCATTGGAGGAAGACTATTAGGTAATTCTTCAAGCATCAAATCTTTATACTTATCAAGTAGAGGTTCAAGAGACTTAAGAATTGCAGTCGGTGCAAAATTTTCTTTTGCAACCAATACATAAATCACATCCATATCCTTGCTGTCCCTTTTAAATTTTTGAACATTAAGCAACTTTGAACACTCATCTTTAGTGGATTTGGGTGTAGGAAGTTGTTTCATAAGGTGGAGTTTATATTAATACCATCCTTAACAAAAGAATAAGTGTTTGGCTTAGTTTTATGCATCATATCATGATCATAAAGCCATAATCTACCAAGTAATATGTGGCATGCATCCATATGTGCTACATCACACCACACTTTATCTTTATAATTAGTACCAATGGAAAAAGATATTAAACAACGAGTAAGAACTGATATCTCACCTCCTTTCTTGAACCAATGAATGTGATATGAGTGTGGGTTCTTATGTTCCTTCAATTGAAGTTTAGCCACCATCTCTTTAGACACAATGTTTTCACTACTCCCACCATCAATTAGTATTGTGCATAACTTGTCTCCTGATGTGCAAATTGTTCAAAAAATATTATATCGCAGCCACTTCTCATCCTCGTTAGGTATTGGGATTGATAACATAGTTCGCTGGACAACTAAGACTTCACCCACTTCATCTCCATACAAATCATCAACTTCACCTTTGAAAGGCCCAGTCCCTTCAGAAGACTGGTTCATCCCAATATCGCCTTGGCCTTCATAAGTGTATCCTGTATCAACTTCTTCTTCATAATTTTCTTCAGCCAAATTAACTTTGACAAGGGGTTGACGTGATGGGCAATTGAATGTCATATGTCCAGGCTATTGGCACTTGAAACACACTATTTGTGAAGTGTTTTAGGTGCTCCCAACCCTCTCCCAATACCACCACTCCCCATATTAGGGTTTGGCCTAGTTGAGAAATTCTGAGAGGTTTGGTTTCCACGTTTCTAAAGGTTAAAGCTTGCTGGCCCCTATATTGCAATAGAACCTCATGTCACTGAGCTATTTCTCCCAAGGCCCAGATTAACTATTTCTTCTGCTTTGAGGGCCAAATATAGTCATCGGATATCGTATAGACATATTTGAAGGTAAATTCATCCCGAATGCCTTGATTTAGCCAATTCAAGTAACGACTTATTTTTTTATCTTCATACTCTTGTAAATTTGCCCTAAATGTCACATTATAGAACTCTTTAATACAGTCACTTACCGACTTTTCACCTTGCTTGAGGTTTTGACACATTTGGTACATAGTTCGGGCATAATTTACTGGTAAAAATTTTCGACGCATCTTCGTCTTCATCTTTTCCCACGAATTAATCTTTTCCTTGCCTTGTCGAAGACGATCCTGTTGCAAATCATCCCACCAAACTAATTCATGGCCAGAAAATTTTGTAGCTACTAATTTTACTTTTTTGTGATCTGCAATATCTTTTTACTCAAACACTTTCTCTACTTTACTTAGCCAATTAAGAAAATCATCTGCATGCAATCGACCATGGAACTTTGGAATATCAATTTTTATTCCAAGTTTTCTTTCTCTTTCCAACAACGGAAGAATTCGTTATTAGCTGGGGCCACTCGAGGTTGGTTAGGAACAGATGCATACCTCTTTCATCTCTGTTGCCTTGAGTTTCAACGCCGGTCTTCGGATTCCTTCCATCCTGAAGCTGAGCGAACATTTGTACTAGCTCATCGACTTTCGCAGCTACATGTATGAATTGGTCTACTCTCTCTGCTAGGGCTTGAACTAATCCATTCAATACCTTTAATTTATCGAGGGGTGTCTCTTGTGAAGCCATCAGAACCTGCTTTGATACTAGTTGATGCAGGGATAGAATAAAACCAGAAAATTGACTGAAATAAGATAACTAATAAAAAGCTTCTCTCTACACCTATCCCTATTTTTTCTCTCTCATATTCATATATGGGCTTCTAGATAGCCACGTTTTCCCTCTCATGTTTTATCCAAAAAAACCTCCCAAGTTTGGTTATTGTTGATAAAGATAAACTCTCTTCTAAATTTACCTTTATCCTAATTATATCTCTCAAACTAACCCAATCGATACAAGATAAACATAATATAAACTCTAAAGTTACCCTGCTAATTATCCCTGCTAATTTGCCCTCATCAAAGGGGTTGGATGGCGATGGTAGAGGAGACAAGTGTACAATTCAATTGATGAATCTTTTGGCAGAACTACGCCCTTCCATTACCGTCCAAGTCCTAGAAGGGTTGGTTATGATTGCAACCTGGCTCGAGTGTTTCAGTCCGGAATTCCGATCAAGATTGCTTGACTCAATTTGATATGGGGAAAATTATATTTTTAAAAAAAGAAAATAACAGAAAAATAAATTTAAAACTAAAAGTCATTTTTAATTATGACTAGTTAAAAGGAAAGCTTTGCACTTGTGATGAGGGCATTAAGCATGTAATGGACAAGTGAAAAATTTAAATTTAAATTTTAAAAAAAAAATTTAAAAAATAAAATAAATATAACATAAATT
>NW_006500125.1:3914329-3932913 GCF_000471905.2 Amborella trichopoda | reverse complement strand
ATTTTCGGATGTTTAACATTTGAAAACAGAGTGGACAAAGGTTTATTTAACTATCAAGGTATTTCCGAACGTTGAACATCCGAAAATCTCTTAAATTCGGATGTTGAACATCCGAAATATTATACTTAACGTTAAACTATCGGGGTATTTTCGGATGTTGAACATCCGAAAATCCCTTAATTTCGGATGTTCAACATCCGAAAATAGGAAATTTAACATTTAACTTTCGGCTTATTTTCGGATGTTGAACATCCGAAAAAAAGGTAAAGTGGTATTTTTTTAAAAAATTGCATTATAAAAAGTAAAAAATGAACATACATGTAATAGCGAAAACTATTTGATATTTTCGTAATAACGTAAAATATAACGGATTTTTATGTAATTTTCCCTAAATTTATACCTGGGCATAGAGCTTCATTTTAATACTGCGAGAGAATGTTGAAAACTGATTGTACTTGAAAATAAATATCGTAACTCAGATATTTTTCCGGAAAAGCTTTGCTATCTTACGGACGCCCTTTTTTGTCCATGTATATTCAAAGTCATATAATACAGTAAGACAAAAAGATAAAGACAAATTTATCTAATTTTTTATAATGATCTTAGACAAACAATAATTTTGAAAAAAAAGAAATGGGTCTTAACTTTGTACTTTTCTAAACATGACATTTGGGTCAAAATATACAAACTTTAAAGTTGTGCAAAATTTCACAATCACAGTGAAGAAAGTAAAAAGAAAGAGGTATGATGAGTGTAGAAATTAATTGAGTTGAGAAATCATATACTAGAATTGACAGTCTGAAATAAAGAATTAGTTTATCTTCTAAAACATAATATATATTTTTAATTTCAAATGTTAGGATTCTAAAATTTAATAAAAAAAAAAACTAAAATCTTAATTTTAGACCAATATGAAACTCTTTTTAAAAAATAAATATGAAACTACTTTAAAACCTAAAATCTTAATTTCAAAGTTTCAATATCCTGAAATTGGGTACACCCTAACTTTGGATTAATCTTTTTAGAATATTTAAATTTTTGTTTTAAAACTCAATTTCAATTTTAATAATCAAATATTTAGTTTAAATAGGCTAATTTTTCTTATTTTCATATTTTGAATACTGAAAGTAAGGATCGTAGTAATCAAACGTAAAAAAAGTAATACTTCTGCTATTTTTATAATTCATATTTCAACATCCAAAAGTTAGAAAAACCTTATAAATTTCAATATATTGAAATCATCAAAAACCCTAATTTTGGATATATTTTATTTTGAATATATGAATTTTTTGATAGAAAATCTTAATTCTATTTTTTTAATTAAATATTTAATCGACAAGGTAACTTTTGTTTTTCTAATTTTCAAAATGTTAAAAATCTAAAAGTAAGAATTTATTAATTTAATATAAAAACCTAAAATTAAGATACCATATATAATATGTGATTTTAATTGAAATCATTGCTCAATCAAAAGTTTTAATAGAAAGAAATGTTGAAAATCCTAATTACCAAAAAAAAAAAAAAAATGGAAACCCCAAAATACTTAAAATGTGGCCCTTAATTTTAAAAAGTTTTAGAATCCCTAAAGTAAACCCTAAAAGAGTACTTTACGAGTATATTTTTTTTTTAGGAAAATAAGCTTTGCTAATTTCCATGTGGATAATTTTTTTTAAATCTTTAATTTAATAAGCAATTGAAACGCCCCATTAAAACAAAATGGTAGAAGCTCTAAAAGAGGACCTCTGCAATAAGTCTTAAATATTTTGATTTTAAGCTTTGAGAATTACTATGTGGTGACTTGAAAAGTAGAGCCCTTAATTTCGAAAACTTTTAGAAACTTAAAAGAGTACTGATTAATAGTATCTTGTTTATTAAAAAATTTAAGCATTGCTAATTTTCTTGTGTATGAAAATTTTCAAATTGAATTCCTTAATTTAAGAAAGCAAATTGAAAAGGCCTGTTAAAACAAAACTTCTAGAAACTCCAAAGGAGAACCCCTACAATAAATTTAAAATTTCCATTTTTTTGCTTTGAGATTAGCATGTGGTTAAAAATTTTCAAAACGAATTATTTATCTTCTGAAATAAATTAAAACATATTGATTGGCAGAAAATCAAATAAAAAACTACTATGAAACCTACGATTATTGAGAATCTTATATTCAAAGTGTAACCCATGAATCTTTGATTGTTAAATTTGTAGAAATTAAAAAATTTAAAAAGTGTAGCCCGTACTTTCTGAAAAATTTAACTAATACAAATGTAGAAAATCTACTTTACAATAAGCAAATATGTAAAACCCCTATAATGGTACCCTTTGAATATTCTATCAGTTTTGCACTTTGCTAATAGGCATGTGAATAAAACTTCTCAAATTGAATTCCTTCAACTTCAAAATGCATATTGAAAATCATATTTACTAAGAAAATAAATTAAAAACCCTGATTAAAAAAAAAAAAACCATTAGATACCTTAAAAGAGATCCCGTTGAATAAGTTTAATTTTATTTCCTAATTTAAGCTTTAATAATTATCATGTGATCTAAACCTGACCCTGAGAAGACACAAACAAAGGGTAGAGAAAGAAGGAAAATTCATTCATTCATCTAAGAGAGAAAGTGAGCGAAGTTGGGGAGAGAATAAAAAAAGGATCGAAAGAACAAACTCAAGACACCCATTGCAATCCTCAAAACTTTGTACATAGGTAATAATATTTAGCAAGGAAGAAGTACATGAGAAAGGGGCTGGGGCTGGGGCTGGGGCTGGGTCCGTGGTGGTAGCAACTCACACTCTAGTCACCAAGCTGTGGTTTCATTCCCACTGTTAATACCACCCCACTAATACTTTCAAAAAAGCTAACTCCTAATCTACTTGAAAAAAGGGGTAGCTAACTCCTAATCTACTTGAAAAAAGGGGTAGGGGCCAGTATTCCCTACTTAATTACCCAAATAAAAAGGGAAGAAGTACGTTACTTAGAGAGAGAAGAACCTTGAAAACTCACACCGCTTCCTTAGCTTAAGTTGTTAAAAAAAAAAATATTATGAGGTCGCCATGTCTTTTCCTTGGCCTTCCTTAGATTACAGATGGTATCTTTTTGCCTCTTTTGTGGCATTCTTCTAAATTATATGGAAAAAGTTTATATAAGGATGCTACCTTATAATGTAGAACTACAGATGCCCCTCAAAAATCTATCGGAAAAGGTAGGTTTAATGTTGAAAAACCTTTTGATTGATCATCTCGACATCGAGATGTATGGCTATGAAAAATAAAAAGACTTTAAGCTTAAAAAATAGTTCATTTTACAACATATTATCTACACTGCCCATTTTCAAGATTTTCATATGTTTATAGATCTACTTGATTGTAACCAATTTTGAAATTTAAAATTTTATAATTAAATATAAAAATAGATTTTGAGATAATCTTAAGAGCATTTTACATCAAAATTATATATCATGATAAAATTTGAAGGTGCACCTTACCTCTACACCTACAGATGCATCTGTATGCCAACTGCACCCAAATTATATAGAGATAGCTGAAAATAGATGAGATTTTAGGGCTTCTTTTGCATTTTGAGGAAGAGGGAGATGGATACGATTGAACACGAGAAGTTGTTGCGGGGCAACAGTGGTTACCAGGGCAGCGATGCGTTGGGCTTTCGAGTGTTGTTTTGAATCTTCAATTTACGTGAATATCTTCCTTCCACCCATAACTCCCATTAATGTAGTTACTCTTTACCTCTCTCTAACATTCCATGGCATTTAGGAATTCCTCACATATGTGCATGCCCCACCCTAGAAAACCCTTTAAAATAGGATATACCATCAATTCCCTCAAATAATGGACCCATCTCCTTAATCCAATTTTACTTTTATGGAGCTCAACGTGACCCCCAAGTTATTCCCAACAAGGTAAGAACTACAAATTAATCTTTTGATTAATTTCCTTTTGATTAATCAATAGAATGATCAATAGAAATAATGTTAAAAGTTTAAATTTCTTTTTGATTAATACAATACTGAATTTTTTCATTTTCAGATTTAGAATAATCAATCCTGATATTAATAACAATGTTAGACATATCCCCAATTATCTTTTATTTTTTAGCAAATTGATCTATAAATATATCTACCTTTTTCTCAATAGAGTTAGGATTTTTTTGTGTCTTTCAATACATCAATCTCTTTAGTGACAAATTTAGGTTTTTCTTTGATCAAGAAATTACATACTTTTATTTGTTTAATTATGTGATGCTCAGGTTGCAGTTTTGTTGTAGGGATAACAACTCTTTGGATTGGAGGTGTAGATCTCCTAACATGAGATGATCCTGCTCCTATGGTGGATTTATATTTGGTAAAATTATTTCTCTGCTCATCGCTACACTACTCCTCTATGCAATTATATTGGCTTTGAGGTAGTCGGTTACCCAACTTTTATCTGCATTCATACTCCCGTCAATGTTATCGTGCATTGAACGCATAAGTACAATCAAGCATAATATCTAATCGTTCCCATTCAGAATCGTACTTTGATTTACTCCAATCTCTACAAGAACTTGCACAATATGGATCTAAGACATTTGATCTTATCATGTTTGATGTGTGTTATTGCAATCTTTCTTTTTTCAACAAATTTTCAACCATCTCTGTCAAGTTATCGATTTTCTTGTATATTTGGTTCTGCTCGTCATTCTTATGGTTGCGTTTTCCACGACCAGCTATCGCAATGGCTAATCCTTTTCGACCCATGCTCTGATACCAAATGCTGCAAAAGGAGCCTAAGAAACTAAATCTCACCATCTTTTGATCTTAAACAAGAAAAAATTCAGCAAATATGGAGAAAATAAGGTGGTTGTAAATCAAGTCATGGAAAGATGAAACTCTCTTTTCTTCATTCATAAAAACTCTCTACAGAATATCCAATGCTCTCCGATTGGGATGTCACCTCTCTTTTATATATATATATAAACTGAAAGATGAGCCTCTCTCTACACCCCATGTCTCTCTCTCTCTCTTCAATTTACATGGTCTCCCATGAATCTCCCTTCCATCCATAACTCCCATTAATGTAGTGGTTACTCTTTACCTTTTTCTAACATCCATATAATTTAAGAATTCCTCACATATGCCCACCCCCCCCCTAAAAATCCCTTTAAACTTGAATAAACAATCAATTCCCTCAAATAAGGGATCGATCCCCCTACTCCAATCGTACTTTTATGGAGGTCAACGTGACCCTGAAGTTATTCCTAACAAGCTAAGAACTCCACATTAATCCTTAAAGTAAAGAAATGTTATTGATCACTACTCACAATAATAATAGAAGTCCATTTCTAATCCTTATGCCCTAATTCTTAAAAATTAGCCCCAACTACAAATAAAAAAAGTCTACCTACATACCTGAAAATTAATTTAAAAATTAAAATAAATAAATGCTTTGGATGCAATTTGCATCATAATCCTTGGGTTCGGAAAAAAACTCATCTTACGTTTTTGCTGTTGCATCTTCACCCTCCCTTAGTTGATGATGAAGCTTTACGTCTTCACACAATTGTGTTTTGTGAAGCATGAGATTAAACATCCACGATGCACCTCTAATAGTTATTCTTTTGGCCTTTATAGTGGACAACACAATGTTGTATGAGTGTTCGAAGCCATATGCATTCACTGAAGAAGAAGAAGCATAACTTCCCACCGAAGAAGACTGACTTCGCCTCAAGGAAGTCTTCTCCCAAGTGCGGTCCAAATCCACCAAAGAATAGAACTCGAGTTCTAGTTTAGAAAGATCCTTGTACCCCAGATTTGAAACTTCATCACATATGGTTAAAGCTCTATGGCCAATTCTCTCAAAATTTTTAAGGTCATCCTTTTCCATCTCAACATTTGAATGCACAATAAGAAGAGAACTCACCTTAACTAAGGCAAAACCAAGTTCCAACTTTAGCACCCATGCACAACTTTACTTCCCATAAATGAATCCTTTGAGGCAATTGCAGGCTCTGATACAAATTTCATGAGAGTTCTCATTGGAATCAAACCCAGTTTTTCACATCTCTATTGAAGCTTTGACCCAACCCAAAGAATATCATCACCATCTCTAAGCCTTTCAATAGAAAAAAAGAATTGCCTTAAAAAACTAGAAAAGATTTCTAGTGTTATTTGCAATAGAAGGAGCTACTCCAGAACAAGTTTGGCCAATAGTAATGACCTTGAAACCACCTTCTCCGGGAGCTTTATGGGTTCATACCTGCACCAAGAACCATCGTCATCCCCATGAACAAAAACAAAGCCATCAAATAGAGCAACTCCATGTTCTTGTAAAAGAAAATCAACAATGCTCTTATCACGATATGAGGCCTCTTCAATTTTATCTCTCCTCATAGATTTGTTTCTACTCTCTCATGTGTAAACCTCTTAAAGGAACTATTAATTGAGTTGCGCTAGTAGTGCTGCAACATAGTATTGAAGTTGCAATAAACGAAATAGAGAAGATAAATAGATCAACACAACATATATGTGGTTCGACAGTGATTTTTATGTCCATAGAGGGTAAACCATTATCTCATTTAGAGGGATTACTCTAGTTTACCAGAGATTTATAAAGTTACAATTCTAGTCTTTTAGGAAACAAAATCTCATTACAACTGTAATCCCACAAAATAGGAAACTCAATATATTGTATATAATCCATAAGATAAGAAACTTAATATCTTGCTGCCATAACCGTCAACACTCCCCCATCAAGTTGGTACGTAAATATTCACAGAGTCCAACTTGGATAGTATTTGATGAAACTTTGTCTTTGCAATAGCTTTGGCAAAAATGTTTGCAAGTTGGTCTTCACGTCGAACATTAGGAGTACTAATAATTTTTATTGAAACTTTTGTCTCACAAAGTGACCAACTTTTATATGCTTGACTTTCTCATGAAAAACTAGATTGGTGGCTATATGCATAGCTGCTTGATTATCACAAAACATCTCATTGGATTGACCGTTGGGAACCGTATATCTCAAAGTATTGACTTTCGCCATATCAATTCACTTGTAGTTGAAGCCATAGCTCTATATTTGGCCTTTGCATTAGATCGAGCAACTATATATATATATATATTTTCCAAGTAACTAAGTTTCCTCTGACAAATGTATAATAGCCAGTAGTGGACCTCGTGTCAATTAGACTATCCGCCCAATCAGCATTAGAATAACTAATAATATTAGTGTGACCATTCTGTTTTATCCAAATACCTCTGCCGGGTGATGACTTAAGATATTTAAGAATTTTATTGACAACCTCCATATGATATGATCAATGAGCTTGCATAAATCGGCTCCCAAGGTAAACCATATATATTATATCTGGTCGTAGTATAATCAAATAAATCAATCTACCCACAAGTCTCTGAAACCGACTCATATATTCAAGAGGCTTTCTATATGTTAAATTAACTTGCAATTAATATTAGCAAAGGTGTCAATGAGTTTGACTACTACTATCCCAATTTCTTTCAATAGGTCTAAGACATGTTTCTTTTGAGAAATAAAGAGTCTCTTTTTTAAATGTGATATATCAATACTGAGAAAATAGTTTAGTTGACCAAGATCATTGATGTCAAATTTTTTGTGAAGATAGTTTTTAAGCTTCATGATTCTATTTTTATCATTACCTATAGTGACAATATCATCAATATAAATGAGTACAACCGTTGTACCTAAAGTTTCCCTTTTTATGAATATCGAAAAATCAATTGAACTTCTAAGAAACCCGATACTCATAAAACCTGAGCTGAGTTTAACATACCACACATGCGGTGATTGTTTAAGTCCATACAAGGCCCTCTTTAATTTGCATATAAGATCTTTTTCCTTTTCTTTAAAATGTCCGGAGGAAGACTTATATAGACTTCTTCTTTAAGGTAGCTATATAAGAAGGCATTTTTAACATCTATTTGATGCAAAGACCATCCACACTTAATTGCAATAGACAAAAGAACACGAACAATATTCATCTTAAAAACTGATGCAAAAGTCTCTTTATAGTCGACTTCATAAGTTTTGGTACATCCAACTGCTTTCCTCCCTTTAAGTTATTTGACAATGTGCCAAGTATGATTCTTGTGGAAGCGAGCGAGCGAGAGAGAGAGAGAGAGAGAGAGAGAGAGAGAATGATGTAGGGGAGAGAGAGAGTCTTCTTTATTATTTTTTTATTTTTGGCTTGTATTTAAAAATTGTAACTTTCCTCTTAGAAGAGGCATAGAGACATTTTTGTAGAGAGTTGTTATAAATGAAGAAAAGATAGCTTATTCTTCCCATGGCTTGATTTACAACCACCTTATTTTATCCATAGTTGCTGAATGTTATTAGTTTTAAGATCGAAAGAAGAGGAGATTTAATTTTCTATATTCATTTTGCATCATTTGATATCATGATATGTTTTGAAAATGGTTAGTGATTGCAATGGATGGTCATGGAGGTCGCAACCATAAGAATGCCGAGAATGACCAAATATACAAGAAAATCGACAATTTGACAGGGATAGTTGAAAAGTTGTTGCAAAAAAAAAGATTGCAATATCGCACATTGAACAAGATAAACTCTACGGTGTTAGATCCATATCGTGCGAGTTCTTGTGGAGATCAGCGTAATCAGAGTGTGAGTCTAAGTGGGAACACCTGATGTTATCTTGATCGCACTTATGGATTTGTTGCACGATGGTATCGACGTGATTATGAATGCATAGAAAAGTTGGCAACCAACAACCCCAAAGCCTATGTCATTGCATAGGGCAGTAAACCAAAATCAATGTCGAGACATGCAGAGAAAGAATTTTATCACATCCAGATCCACCCCTGGAGCATGATCTTCTCAAGCTAGGAGACCAATACCTCCAACCCAGGGAGTTGCTATCCCTACAACAAAACTATGACCTGAATATCACACAAGTAAACATATAGAGGTATGTGATTTCTTAATCAAAGAAAATCTGAAATTTGTTGTTAGAGATGTTGATACATTGGAAGATCTTAAATCTAATCAGAAAATAATAGATATAATTATAGATCAACCAGCGAAAAAAGAATAGATGATTGGCAATATGCCTAGCATTTTTATTGATGAAAGTATGGAGGATACTGAATCTGATTATAAAAAAGTTCATCATTGCATCAATATGAGTTTTAAGATTATTTCTGTTGAGACAATATTGGATTTGCAAGTGATTCCCTCCGAGTGTTTGTGGAACAGATACCCCTAACTACAATGAAATAGGATTTGGGATTGTATGAGAAAAAAATGATAATGATTTCTGATCAAAACAAATCGTCGATGGTCAAACATGAACTATCTTTGTTAACATTAAGTGAGGAGACTCCACCCGACTCTTCCACAGAGGAGAGTGTGGCTCGATTCTCCATCCGACAACTTATTAAATGAAAAAGTTGATGATATCCATATTGTAGTTGGTGGTTTGGTTAATGTTGGTGCCGATGGTAAAAATTATGTATGCACATTGGAGTTATCTAGTATAGGTGATGGGAATGTTGGTATGAATGCGGTGAGTTGTAATTGGTCGTCTGTTCCGAAAGGGCCTAACCATGATGTGTGGAATGATTTTGATGAATTCGAATAGTGGTTGTTTATTAGAACCATATCATAATTGGTGTGGCAACTTTGAAGTATGCGTACAACAACATCATATTATATGGGAATTATTGGTTTACTCTTACTACTTTGCCATGTTTAAATTATGTGACTACAATTTGTTGTGTTAGAGTGTTCATGATGAGCCACTGCACGCAAATAGGAGGGAATGTCAATCATGAGGCTCTTAAATTTCTTAATCAACTGATCCAAGAGTCTAACTATGATGAAATCTTGCCCAATCTAGTAAGAAAGTATACTCAAAGCTGATCATTTATCTCCTATGGTGGTTGATCCTAAGCTTATTTTGGAATACGTTGTGCCTGTACTTGAAAATGTCACAGAGCAAACTGTTGAGCTCGTTTGGTTGGAGGGACTATCTTCAGAGTTTGTGAATTCTTACTTAGAAAGACTTGCCCCGCATATGCAATCCACATATCGACATATGCTTGCACTAAATGAGAACGTTATTACTACGAAATTGCAAAAAGAGCTTGTGCAAGTCTATCTTTCAGAAGTACCCAAACCATGTAATGATTTTGTGGCTCAACAAAAAAGGGGTGGAAAAGTGCATACTCCTACTAATGCATTTTTTAAAGCGCCTTCCTACTAATGCTCTATATGAGGAGCATGCATTGTTATTGGGCAAAATACAACAACACCAACTAGCTCTTACACTATATGTCTGCCATCTTCACAAACCCGAACTGGCACAAGCTTACTGTGAACGCATCTTCCATGAAAAGGCTTCTTCCCCTAACATGTACCTCACAATTCTACCAATTTATCTCAACACCAAAGGAATCACTTCTACCATGCTTGATGAGGCCCTGGATTTACTTGGCAAGAGATGGAACATGATCGATGGTGCTTAGGCTCATAAGCTTTTGTCTAGCCAGACAAAGCGATCAATAGCCTTTTGAAAACAACTAGTGAAGGCCCTGGATTTACTTTGCTTCCATTTCTCGAGCACTTTTGAAAACATCTAGTGAAGGTCGACGAAACTTTGCAGCGATCAATTGATTAGACAAAGCGAGAGCTTGCAAGTGAAGCAGGAGCTCCAAAATGCAAGGCATGGTTACCACAAGGCATCAAGACAAAGAAGAAGCCTAAGAAGAAGAAAACTGGTTGGAAGAAAGAAGTTTTGTTTTACAAGGAACCATTTGGCTGATACAATTAGTCGAAGAGCATCTTCCATGTGCTGGATTTATGTTCTCAGGCCCCTTTTGCATCAGGTCAGCTACACAAATCCTAATATTCTATTCTACTCTATTAAATAACATACCCTCATTGAGGCTATATGTCCCTATACATTTTCTTACTACTTCCAACTATGTTTTTTTAGGCATTCCTCTTGCTATTTTAAGTCCTTCCACTTGAATTAACTCGCTCCTCCTAACAGGTATTGTACTATGTCGGCGTTACACATGGCTAGCCCACCTAAGTCTGTTTTTTCTCATCTTATCGCTTATTGGTGTCGCACCTAAATTCTCCTGAATGGATTCATTTCGAGTTGTATCCCTTCTTGTCTTGTCTTTCATCTATTTATATCTCTGCTACACTCATTCTATGGGTATATTATTTTTTGTCTACCCAACATTCAACCCGTAGAGCAAAACTGGTCTCACAACTGTCCTATAGAACATGTCCTTCAGTTTCATTGGTATATGACGATCATATAAAATTCAAATTGCACATCTCTACTTCGCCCACGTAGCTCTAGTTATGTGTACGACAACTTCCTCAATCTCTCAATTTTTTTGGATTATCAACCCAAGATATCGAAAGTGTGCTCTTTTTGATATTTCCTGGCCGTCGGTCTTAACTACTTCCTCGTTTCTACACTTAGTATCTCTTTTATTTCTTATATTATGTCTTATTTCTGCTAATTTTAAAATCTTTAGGTTCGAAAGCATCCCTCCAAAGTTTTAACTTTGTGTTGATGCCGTTTCAGGTCTCATCTATCAAAATTATGTCATCAACAAATAACATATACCATGATATTTTATCTTGTAGGCGCTTAGTTAAGTCATCCATAACTAAGATACAGAGGTATGAGCTCAATGCTGACTCCTATTGTAGACCTATTGTCATTGGAAACTCACTTATTTCTCTACTAGTTATTCATACATTAGATAGCGCTCCATTATACGTATCTCTCACTAAGTTGATGTAGTGTATGGAGACTCCTTTATTTTCCAACATCCACCAAATCCAACCTTGAGGTACATTATCATAAACTTTCTCTAGATCAATAAAGACTCCGGGGAGGTATTTTTTATTCGTCCTAAACTTCTCAATTAGTTGCCTTCAACAAAATTCCATAAATGACATGGTGAGGTTTATATAAGGTTTCAACCTTATATTATTGAAGTAAGGTGCGCTTCAAAACTATGCCCAAAATATAGTTTCTGTTCCACAAAGCCTTGCAATGATATGAAAATCTATTGTTGCCCCCGATTATGAAATTTAAAGTTCCTGAAATGATGACGATTAAGTACACCTATAAACACTTGAAAATCTTGAATATGAGCAGTCCAAATAATGTGTTTAAAGATGAACTATTTTTAAGACTAGAAACCCTTTTTTTTTTCATGTCTATGAATCTGGAGGTCAAGATGACCAGGATAGGAACAACCTTCAGTAGTGGGCTTGTAGGTACACCTTACCATACAGTATAAGGTTGAAACCTTATATAAACTTTTTCCAAATGACATAAATCCTGATTAATAATTCGATTCGAAAACTCGTTGGACTCCTACAGTGCGATTCAGATGGCTAATCATCATCCCCATCATTGGGCTAACGCAAGGAGCAGCTCCCACAAAATAAAAGAAAATCTCAACTGGTCATCGCAGTCTCCCTCCATAGTCCATCTGTTAATCTGATGACTATCATCCACATGGCAATTTTGTTCCAAGGTGCAATTGGCATACAAATGCGTCCATAATTGTAGAGGTAAGGTGCACCTTCAAATTTTATCATGGTATATAATTTTGATGTAAAATGTTCTTCTCAAAATCTATTTTTATATCTAATTATAAAATTTTAAATTTAAAAAATGGCTCAAGATCTATAAACATATGAACATATAGAAAATGGACGGCGTAGATAATATGTTGTAAAATGCACTTTTTCTGAGACTTAAATTTTTTTATTTTTCATGATCGAGATGATCAATCAGAGGGTTTTTTAACATTAAAACTATATTTTCTAATAGATTTTTGAAGTACATCTGTAGTTCTACATTATAAGGTTGCATCGAACTTTTTCCTTGTTCTAATCCACATGGTTATCTTCACTCTGTACCAAACTTTTAGTATTAGTTGCCGAAAATTGCATTAGCCCAAATTCGGGCCGGCTTGAGGTTGGAGCCGAGCCAAGGCGCGGCCACTTTTTAGGAAGCAGCACGCAAAAACACTGGTGCTCCTTTTGGCGGACGCGTGTAGCGCTGATCCGTATTCGCACGTGTTATTTCCCTGTCTCTATGTTCCTTTTGATCTCCATTGAAAACTGGACACGTATTTCGAACGTCCCACACGTATCTATCCCTGGGTGGTACGTGTTGTTTAATGACGTATGGGTATTTTGAGAGGCGGCCTGGTCCCTTAGAGGGGTGTAAGATCTTGAACGTGGTGGATGATCTAAACAGGAAAAAATTTTAAATTACAAGTCCCTATTAGCTTATCCCAAGAGTGAACAGAGACCGCCCAAGTTTTGAAAGGTGTGATCCTGACCGTATTTGATTTTATTTTCAAAATTTTAGATCCAAATATTATCTCTCTAGTTACTCCTCTTGCTCGAGGGATCAGGTGTACAAACTACTCCTCAGAGGCACAACAAAGCGCCCTTTCCACCTGGTGAAAATAATAAGTACGTAGTTCAAAGCAACGCCAGTCCGACTCTAGAGACTTCATTGAATCGTTTTGAATATTTTCGCATAAGCTATTGCTCAAAGTGTTTGACGGTTGCACTACTTCGTCTCACGTTTGAATTCGATTAGGACTTTTAGGATAAATAATGGCGATATTGACAATATAGTATCTCTACTAAAGGAAAAAGTTTACATCAGGGCGAGGCTCTAACCAATCAAATTACGGCACACCTCAATATTCACTTAAAGAAGTTTCGATGACCAAGAATCCTCAAATTGATCGTCTCGACCTCAAGATGTATTGGCATGAGAACAAATAGATTTCAAGTCTTAGACTTAGTGTATCTTGTAATGCATTTTGTGGATCGTCAATTTTTAAGTATTCATAGATATGCTCCATCTACAACATTTTTGAAGCTTTAACTTTCATAATTAGATATGAAAAGAGATTTTCAAACCATCACAAATATTTCTAGTATTGAAATAACACCTTTCAATACTATTTGAAAGTGCACCTTACTTTTATTGTTTCAGGCTTCGGCCTTATACAAACCACACCTTTCATAGGGCAAGTACCGATGGGGTTTGAACTAGTGTTGGAAAAATCGAATCGGAATAGTTAATTGGACATGGGCCCGAAAGTGATTCAACGAAGCTAACCGGTAACTCGGTTGGTGTAACAATTCCTACCGGGCAAGTATCGAGTGGTCAAAAAAGTGTTTAAAAAAAATACAAAAAAAATATACTAAACTATAAAAATTATATTTAAAGAATGATTAAACAAAAGACATCTAAATGAAGTTGAAAAATTAATGAAAGAAATGAATTTTAAATAATTGATTTGTGTGCAAAGGTATTTTTGAAATTTTCTAAAAAAAAAATGAGAAAATGTAAAAATAAATATTAATGGCCAAAACAATTTCCAATTTTTGCTGTAATAATGAAAAACATTAAAAATAAATTGCAAACAAAATCCCTTATTTTTAGGGATTTTATATTAATTTTTTTTAAAAAATACTTGGCCGGTCAACAAAACCGGCCGAAACCAGAACCAACGAGTTACCAGTTCCGATCTAACCGAACGATTGCCGGTTAAGATGGGGCAATTTTTCCAACATTGGTTTGAACTTAATATGATCTAGGGAGGAGATTGCCTACATCGCTATAGCAAAGTTTGAAAAAACGAAATCGGAATTTGGACCTATTCCGATTCAACCTGATGTTTCCTGACTTTAACCAATGTACAAATACGTAGAGAAAATGAAAAATAAAATAAAATAAAGGAGATTAGAATTTAGGGGTTATGTATCCGAATGACTCCCCTGTAATTCTGGTTTAGACTAGGCAATTTCGAGTTGAAGCCGATATTTTTTATCCGTGTTCCATGGAATTTTGAGGTTCTAGGTACCTCTTATCATTTGTTTGGGAGTTTAGTTTCTCTATAACATAATAGTGAATGTCACATGGGTATGCACTCTAGAAATGGAAAGGGAAACTTACAATTAACCCTCAAGACTAGGGTTTTTATACAAGTTGCCCCCATCAAATGTTTTTTTTTTCATTTTTTCTCCAAAATACACTTTTCAAGCAAATCCCCCCAAGTAAAAAAATGTACAGTTTTTTACGATAATACCCTTTTTCATACACAAAAATTTAATTTTGGCCGGACATTCACGTGGGCTTACATGGGCTGCCGGACTGCTATTTGACATTACCAAACCCGGTTAAACTAAAAAAGGTATTGGACCGTTCTTTGATATTGCCAGACTGCATTTTAGGCCTATTGCCAGGCCGCATGGCCCTATTGTCAGACCGCTCTTTTGCAGTGCCGGACTGCATGGGCCTGTTGCCAGACCGCATGGGCCTATTGTCATACCACTCTTTGGCAGTGCCGGACCGCCACTTGTACTGCCATACTACCACTGTTATTTACTAGACCGACATTACACTGCTGGACCGTCCTAAGAATATGCCGAACCGCTTTTTTGTGGGGAAAAAGAAGAGAAGCAAGGGTAAAAGTAAGGGAGGGTAGTTTACACTTTTTTTTATATTTTTTTTTTAAGTTGGGGGGCATTTGCTAAGAAAGTCTATTTTGAGGTAGAAAGCGAGAAAAGAAATTGATTAGGGGTAACTTGTATAGAAAGTCTAGTCTTGAAAATTATTTGTAATTTTTCCAAATGGAAATACGAGACGACTCTCACATTTTTTTTCAAAGGGAAAATGAACTATACATATTTCCATGATATCCGTAAACCGTACAAAAGCAGGCATCCATCCGTTCTAAAACTGAACGGTGGAGATATAAAATCATAGTTTTCAATATTTTAAGACCCGACTATCAAGTGTTGGTGCTCCACTAAGTGTGTATGCTGCTTTTCTTTCGTAACTAATAGCAGTTTAGTACATGTAAGTAGTACACTTGTGTGGCCTAGACGTTCATAGTATAATTGTATTGGATGGTGCAGATCATTTTTATCCTTCACCCTATCTTAAAATTCGAGATAGATTTCCAACATCCAAATCTTATAAATAGTGTAAAGAGTGAGGCACGCAAAATATACCTTTATTTTTAATTCTTTTTCAGACTTTAACTTAGGATCCAGTAAAAATAGAAATATATACATCACGTTAGGGAACCACTGCCTAGAACTCATTCTCGAAACATCCTTAGATTCCTGTGTAGATTTGAGATACCCAATATGCCTTTTAATCAAACACACAAGAACAAGATAGCAAATACCAGCTTACTATAATTTTGCAATATTCTCATAATAAGAGATATTTGTCGGAACCATAAAATTTTAAGCCCCACACCTTTATTACAAAGATTTAGCATCAACATCATCATCATCCGAGTCTTATTCCAACATTACGAAGAGTGAGCATAAAAATACAATTTTAAAAAGAAATCTTGAAAAATTGGAACGTTTACAAGGGGCGGCAAGAGTTTTTCTTTCAAAATCTACTTTTTTTGGGGTGTCAAAATATTTGAAATAATCCCTATGGTATATATGGGAGCCAACCAAAAGGACTCGCGGAAAAACAATAGGATATGATCTCCTAAATTAAGCCTTAAAATCCACAAGAAGACCACTTGTCTTGATACTGATGCTCCTATAAAGCCACAGGCAGCTGATCCCCGCATGATCTAGGCCTCTCTCGTAATGCTATCAAGCCCCTTATTCATTCCACCTTTATAAAAGGAGAAAACTGAACCTACGCTTTAACAAGCCAACTTATTCATCAAAAACATAAAGGAAACCTTAACTTTAAGGACACGGTTTTTATGAGTCCATGTATAAATGATTCCTCTCTTAAAAATCTATTTTTGAGAGGGAATTTTAGCCCCAATTTTTAACGACATACAATCTCTAATATGGAGATCACGAATATAAAAAATAAATAAATTTTTTAAAATTAAAATGATCATTTTTATGAAAAATATATTTGGACCGTTAGATTCAATTGTTTTTAGATAGACCACCAATTTGCTTCCGACTTTTAGATAGATACTTTATGCCTCGGGGGACACAGATGTAGAAATGTATCCCCCTGACGCATGGAACAATTTTCCTAACTTTAATGAGGGAGTTTGGATCATAGCATATAAAAAAAGTAGATCTTTGTGCAAAGCTTAACAACTGTCTACGTTCCTTAATAGTGGAGTGTAAAGGGCAAGGAAAAAGGGAAGTCCTTAATTCATTGTATATAGAGGGGATGTACTAAAAGTAGTGGGTGTCCTTGTTATTATATGTGCAGTCATAAGTCATATACTTGTTAGTATTCAATTATTGGGAGAAAGCAAGCCACATTGCTCTAGAGAGTCCCTTTACAAGGAAGCGTGGCCCAAGTGCATGAATTGTTTTATACTATTGCAAAGCACATGGTGGCTTGGTCTAGATAATTTTGCACCAGCTGTATTGGGAAGTTAATGATCTACTTGTTATTCTACACGTGTCCTAGGGCAAGATTGAATTATTGAAACCTAAATATTTAAGTAACAAATTGCACCTTAACCTTCAATTTTCATCAAAATCATCTAAATAAGAAATAAACTATATGATGAAGGGAGCTTGAATTATTGAAGCCTAAAACCTGATTAACAAATTGGGTTTAGGTTCAATTTGTTGCAGTTAAAATAATTCTGTGGTGCAGTTACTAAGGTAAAAACAAAAAAAATGAAATATGTGAAGAAGTGGTTGGAATGATATATGTGAAAGGAGGACACGTGATTTAGCCGGCGTATAGGATAATTTTTTTCTTTCTTTTTCAATCCTTTTTTTTTTAATTATTTTCTTTTCTTCACGGTCTAGATCACTCACAAAAAGTCTTTACCAATATAACAACTTCAAATAAAATAAAATAAAATAATATAATAGGATCTCAAGAACTTGAAGCCATTCAAGTCATACTTTTCATTAACAAAAGAAAAGACACAACTTATGCTTGGACATAAAAGACATAATAAATAAATAAATAAATAAATAAATAAATAAATAAATAAATAAGTAAATAAATAAATAAATAAATAAATAAATAAATAAATAAATAAATAAATAAATAAATAAATAAATAAATAAATAGAGAAGAAACAAAAGAGGGTGTCGGATATTACCTCAACCAAGCTTCTTACACCCCACACCGAGTCACTACCTTCCGATGGTGTGGGATCTAATGGTCAATCTTCAATCTCAACCAGGAAAGCAAGTTTGGTCAAGCTACACCAATAGAATATGAATCCCTTTGAACACAAACTTAAACTCTAGATAAATCCCTTTAGCAACTTAATTTGAGAGAGATGAATTCTCTTTTTGTTACACACTTAAATCCTCAGCCATAAATCCATAGTTGAGAGATGAAAGAGAGAAGAGCTCTATAGTCTAAACCCTTAGCCCATTTTCACAATGTGGGGGAGAGAGATCCAAGAGGTGGAGAGTGGGGCGTACCCCTTTTGGCTTTCTTGAGTGAGAGAGAGAGAAGTTTTCAAGATTAGAGAGAGACTTTCTAGAGTGGGGTGTGCCCCCTAGATGGATGAGAGAGAGAGAGAGAGAGAGAGAGAGAGAGAGAGTAGTT
>NW_006500125.1:3882995-3906484 GCF_000471905.2 Amborella trichopoda | reverse complement strand
AGAGAGAGAGAGATAGAGGTTTCCAAGAAGAAAGAGAGACTTTCTAGAGTGGGGCGTGCCCCCTAGATGGATGTGATAGATAGAAAGTTTGGTGTAAGAGATATGATGTAGAGATTTGGGTAGGGATCAATCATTTTTTATAGTGCTTGAATAGGATTAGGGTTTCTTTGGCTTGTTACTCACATGAGATTGATTATGAATCATTGATCTTGGTTGACTTGTGGAGTGAGAGATTGAGCTCTCCATTCTATAGATGGGTCATCAACATCATATGAAAGGTACTAGACTATTATCTCCCACTTCCTAAACCATTGTCTTATCAATTAATTTAAATAAGAAATTAATGTATCATAATATTAATCTTTCTTATTTTTATCCATAAGCCTTCTCACACATTCTAAAATATTAATCAAATATTCCTCAAGGCTTCAAACTTTTTAAAATCAGTACTTTATTATCTCTCAAGCCTCCAAGCTTGAACAAAAAAATTCAAAGGTGCTATTAGTGGGGCGTGCCACCCATGATGGCACATAATGGGTCCCACCAAATATGCAATGTGGGCCGAAAAGACTTATTGGGCCTCCCATGAAATTTAAGTTATTTTTATAATTTTAGATATATACACAAAATCATTAATTTGAGTATTTAAAATATTATAAAATCTATATCTCTATTTTATAAATCCAAATTTGATAAATAAAATATCTAGAGATTTTAAAAAATTCAAATAACAATTCAAAAAATAAGTATAATTAAAATAAAAAATAATAAATCCTTGATGAGAAAATGATCAAAATGGTCTAGGAATAAATATCCACTGGGGCGCTCCATGTCCAATTGCGAACTATGAATCACACATGCTTTATCAAACTAACCTAGTGTTGTCAACGGCCTACAGTCTATATATCATTAGTGGGTCATCAAAGTCTAACCAATGAGCAAGGGGTTGCAGCTCCATTATATGGATTTAAGGTCCCCCCCCTCCCCAAAGACGAAACACAAGGTCATTCTGAGTTGATGCAATCCATAGCTCGATGGTGCACATGGAGTATCTCTCACACATGCACACGCTTCACCCTAAAAAGTGGTATGTTTTATTGAAAACGGCTATGGTTGTACAAAGGATGAGGTTTTTGACCCCATCCCTAAAGGCCTCCATCACACATATGGGTCACAAAGTCCCTCGGCTCACTCATATGGGAATACTCCAACCTTATCAACGGATAACCCATATAACCTTCATCGGTACGATTCTCACAGCCCAGGCAACATGGGTTTTTCCCAACTAGGCCGATCTAGTACGTCCAGCACTGTCAAGTATCAGCAAACATCATTTGCTTAGTATGATCTACAGGGGACCACACTCCCACTTAATTCATATTCTACATTCACTCATAAGGCCTTTAATGGCGACACTCACCTAACAATAAGTGATAGGATAAATAAGGGAGCTGATATTATGAAAAGAACTACTTCTTGAAGGGTTCATGCTAAAATTTCCAAAAGAAGATGTGAATAGCCGGATAGGGGAGGTGTGTTTTGTTCTCATTTAATTTCTTTTAGTTTAGATAGGTAAATATTGCAGTGTGAATGGTGTCATGTCGGATCTGTCGGACCTGGCTTGACTGGTCCAAGACTAGACCCGTACTTGATCCAAACCCAATTGGGTCCAAGTTGATCGGGATAGGTGAGGCCAGGTTCGGTTGGGATTGGATAGGCAAGCCTAGGCCCTACCTCACC
Source organism: Amborella trichopoda (assembly GCF_000471905.2). The sequence goes on along the minus strand of NW_006500125.1, from coordinate 3,904,744 downwards.
GAATTAAGTCATGGTTGTAGCCAACCCGACGGAACCCAGCTCTCAGGCCCATACTTTTAGACTGGAAACCCACCTCCTAGGTCTAAAAGTCAGAACCAAACCTGGACCCCAGTCAGACCATCGGGTCCAAGGATCAACCCTAACCCATTGACAACCCTAGGTTAATATTTTATTTTTATTTGAGGGGTGAGGGAGAAATGAGAGAGATGGGAATAAATTCCCGGGCCTCTTGGCTCTCTAAACTAGTTGATGCTTAGATGCCGTTACACTAATTGAGGTATGACATGTAAATTCTGTTTGCTTTGTTATAAATAGTGAACTTTGGACGTCTGGCGAAACAATATACTAAGAAAGCTGAGCTATTGAACCATATTATGGTTATACATATTTTTTTAGGAAAATATTACTAAAATCGTTTAACCTTATATAAAAAAAAGAAAGAAGAAACAATATACTAAGAAAGCTGAGCTATTGAACCATATTATGGTTATACATATTTCTTTGGGAAAATATTACTAAAATCGCTTAACCATATATAAAAAAAAGAAAGAAAGAAGGAATTAAAATTTGGAAAAATATCTCCATATCCCATATTTTTAGGTTTCATTTTTTAATAAATCCAAGGTTTCAAAAGATATCTTCTTTTTTTAACCTAAACCCAATCTTTTCTTTCTCTTCACTTTTATAACTCAAACTTCTCTCTTTCTCTCTCTTCCTGTGTGTGTGTCTCTCTCTCCTCTTGATAACTTCTCACCTCTGTGAAATCTAACCCAATCCTTTCTCTCTCTTTACTTATATACCTCAAACTTCTCTATTTCTCTCTTCCTATGTCACTCATTCTCTCTCCTCCCCTGTTTTCCCAAATCCCTCACTCTCCTCCCGATTACCTTTCACCTCCGTGAAATCCGTGAATCCATAAAAATCCTCTGTATAATACCAATTCAAACAAGAATATTTTTTGGGAAAACATTTCCTTAATTCTTCCTTGCACAAGCACGAGAGGAGAGAGAGCGAAAAGAAGGATAGAGTGAGGGGAGAGAGATGGAAAAGATAGAGAGAGAAGGGGTTCAGGGAGAGAGAAAGAGAGAGAACTATGATGACGATAGGGGGGAGGTGGGACAACAAGAATATCTACCTTCTCCATTGACATTATCCTATGGCCAAAATACATTCCCATACCCATACGTCGTCTTTGTTCCTTGTGGAACTACAATGATGATAGTCTTCTGGTTGGCTCCTCTTCGATAGAGACTGAATTTGTGTCCTAAATGTTATCATCCCATCCTTCATTTCACCAAAGAGAGTGGGAGGAGAGAGAGTGAGGGGAGAAAAGATGGAGAGAGAGAAGGGGTACGGAGAGAGAAACTTGGGAGGATGACTTTTAGAAAAGACATGTCATTTTTAGATTTATTTGTCCTAAAAAAAACGAGTTTAAAGTAGATAAAGTTAGCTCAGGGGATTAGAAGAAATAAAACCTATAATTTTTATTTCACAAGATATCCCCACTTATTCATTAGATTTCGAATAAGATGGTTGAGTGTATTATTGACTAGGTTCAAAATTCAAAGAAAATATTTTTGAAGTTCGTGACACACCCCAAGCTATCCAATTTGAAATCGAATGGTTATAGGTTTTTGTGACCTTGTAATAAAGATAAATGATATCATGGTATGCGATCCACCTTTTTTTTAAGCTTTAGTGGGTGTATTTTATTAGAAAATTTTTAGATCACTTCGTTTCTAACAATCCCTTTAAAAAAAGGGATTGTCTACAAAGAGATCATTTATCTTTTGTGTAAGAAGGTCACAACTATTCCCACTCATTAGATGTTGAATTGCATGGTTTAGGGTAAGTAACAAAGTCCAAGAAATTTTTTTTGGTACTTTGTGTCTATTCAACAACACTCTTACAACCACCCATTCTGAAATATAAAGGATAAGAGTAATTGTGACTTTCTTGTACAAAAAGATAAAGGGAAAGCTTTCTATGTGACCCATAGTCTCAGCCATCAGATCTAAGTAGATGGCTAAGATGGCTTGAGACAGAATCACAAATTGGTTTTTAACCGTTGGATCTTGATCGGATAGCTTGAAGTTTTTTATTTTTCAATTTTACTTAATAAATAATTTTAAAGCAAAATTTGGGGCATACATAGATCTAATATGTACGCACATGATAAAAATAATAATAAAATATTTTTGATGATGAAAGATTACCAAAATACTTTTGAAAATTGTAGGAGCATTTTTGTCATTTATTTTTATAGAAAATATTTATTTTTATTTTTTCTGGGTTATGGAATGCCCAAAATTTTATCTAAAAATATTTTGTAGAAAAAAATTTATAAATAAAATAGTGTTTGTCTTGACATTAGGGCATGAACAATCGTAGCCATGTGATTCAGATCGAACGGCTAAGAAGTGGGGTCACATATACGTTGTTGGGGTCACATAGAAATATTTTCCAAAGATAAATAGTCTCTATGTAGACAATGCCGTCAAAGAAAAAAAGAAGAAGAAAAAAAGAGGGCATATTAGCCTTTGAAACCCCATATCTATCATCCTAAAACGATGGTCCAACATCAAGGGGGTTGGAATTGGGGCATTTTGGGTGCTCCAAATCATATTTTCTTTTTCCTTTTTTAAAAAAGCAATATTTAGAATCAGTGAAGATGATCTAAAAATTTCAAAATTTAAAAATCTCATTGACTACAATTTTGGGGCTGTTGGATTTGGTGCTATCCAAAATCACCCACATAAGTAAATCTCATATTTTGTGGGATTGATTAAGATTTATCCATATTATGTGGGATTGAGATATTCCCAACTAATATGGGATTGATATATTCTCATATTATGTGGGATTGAGATTGATATTGATAGGCTTCTTAAGGGAAATAGAAATCCAAAAAGATTAGGAATCTTGAATATATCTCTTGGTCTTTTGAGATATATGTAAGATATATAGAAGTTTCCTATTTAGTATGGATTTCTAACTTTATATATATGAGATGAAATTGTCGAGAATTTGTGTGCCCTATTTGGGTCACCATATGAAAATGGTGGTTCCTCTAGAGAGAGGGAGTTAGAGCCTCCTGTGCATAAGATGTAATTTCTTCTTAGAGAGAAGAAAATTTCATTTGAACAGAAACAATATGATGATGCTGTTTTTAGTCTCCCGAAGATTGAGAGGCTTATTTGTTTCGTATAGAGAAGCGGTTCCCGTAGAGATTTGTAGTTATTCCCTTTTTAATTAGAAAGAAAGTAAGTTTCTCATTGCTATCGCGTCTCTATCTGGTGTTGTTGGTAACAGTTGCCAAAAGTAAAGAGAAAGAAGGGAGAGCAGTTTAAAAGGGTTTGCTCAACTTGGGTTTTTGTCGAGGTTTGTTCCAAAATCTTTTATGTAAGTTTAATTGGTATAGTGGATTTATGTTTTTTGTGCCCGTGGATGTAGCCCTTTTAGGGTGTGTTCTTGTTGTATATGTTTCATGCTTTATTTATCATACTTTATTTGCCAAATATTAACCCATTGGGTTTAGAGGTTCCGTGCACAAGAAGTGGTAGCATAGCACAACAAGTGTTATCAAAGTCCTGGTTTAGGGTTTTTGGTAAGGCAATAAAAGTTTCGAATAAAAAGTTCGAGGTGGAGAAATTTGATAGAAACACTATTTTTCAGCAAGAATTATGAGTACATTTATTTAGCAAAAGATGAAGTATCCATGAAGGTATTCAATGGATGTTGGCATGGTGAGCAAGCGATTTTGATATCAAAGTGAAGATTGTTAGATTTGGTGCTATCCAAAATCACCCACGTAAAGAAATCCCATATTTTGTAGGATTGATTAAGAGATTGAGATATTTTCATATTATGTGGGATTAATATTGATATTGATAGGTTTCCTAAGGGCTATAGAAATTCAAAAAGATTAGGACTCTTGGATAATCCCTTGATCCTTTGAGATATATGTAGGATCTCTAGGAAGTTTTCTATTTAGTATGGATTCCTAACTTTATATATATGGGATGCAAATGCAAAGAATTTGTATGTCCTATTTGAGTCACCATATGGGAATGGTGGTTCATCTAGAGAGAGAGAGAGCTAGAGCTTCCTGTGCATAAGATGCAATTTTCTATTAGAGAAAATAAAACTTCATTTGAAGAGAAACATTATGATGGCGCCTCTTGCAGACTCTCGAAGATTGAGAGACTTGTTTATTTCGTGTAGAGATGAGGTTCCCATAGAGATTTTGGGTTGTTCCCCTTTTAATTAGAGAGAAAGTAAGTTTCTCGTTGCTCTCGCTTCTCTATCTGGTGCCGGTAATAATGATTGCAAGAAGTAAAGAGAAGGAGGGGAAAGTGATTTAAAAGGGTTTGCTTGACTTGGATTTTTGTCGAGGTTTGTTCCAAAATATTTCTTGTAACTTTCATTGGTATAGTGGATTTCTATTTTCCGTGCTCGTGGATGTAGCCCTTTTAGGGTGAATCACGTAAATCTTGTATTCTTGTTGTATATGTTTCATGCTTTATTTTTCATACTTTATTTGTCAAATATTAACCCATCGGGTTTAGAGCTTCTATGCACAACAAGTGGTATCAGAGCACAACAGTGATTTCTTGCAACGGGTATATATAGTAATATAATGTAGCAATATTCAAAATTCATGTTAAGGCTATTTGTTTGAACCAAAATTTAAAATATACACTATTTTCATTTTAATGATCAATCACAAAAAATAAAAAGTTGAAAATTGAACCTAAAAAGTATTTTTTTAGCCCAATTAACATAGGCTGTCCATTTTGATAAGATTCTTAGATCTAGGCCTTAGAAGGCCTTTTTCTTTTCCAGTTTATTATTATTAGATGAACAATGTTACAAAATGAAAAAGTGATTTTGAGTTTGTAAAAGCTCAGATCTTGAAATTCACCAAATTATTGTCTAGATTCGTTGTTGGAGGAGACTCATTTTGACCATATCTAGGGTTCAATTTGAACTGTGTTTTTGTAGGGATTGATTATTGAGATGAAGGGAGTATGTTTGCAAAATTTTGGGTCATACAAATACCATAAACATGGCTTTTTAGAAGTGTGGTTGTATTAAACTATGATACAATTGTTGCATGAAATCACTGGCCCTTAGTACATATTGTAAAGCCACACCTAGATGGAAGACTTATAATGAAAGGAAATCAATGTAGGAAAAATCGAACGGTTCAAATTGTAACTGCTTAGTTAGCATGGTTAAATTGGAACCAGCCGCTGGCTGGTTTCGATCTCAGAAGGTTTTCGTGAACCAGCTGGGTACGTTAATTTTTTTAAAAAAACATTTTATAAAATCCCAAAAAATAAAAAAATTTGTTTGTAATGTATTTTTTAATGTTTTTCATCATTTTAGAAAATATTGGAATTTTTTTTGACCATTGATATTTATCCTTACATTTTCCCATTTTTTTTGAAATATTTCAAAACACACTTATGCACAAATCAATTCTTTAAAATATATATATTTTTTATTTATTAGTGTTCAACTACATTAGACTTATGTGATCTAGTTGGTGTATACATTTTCTTCTTCTTCTGATTTTTCTCTTTTTTTTCTTTTTCTTTTCCAGCTTAGAACACTCACAAGTAGTAAATTACAATAAATTGACTTGAAAAGAAATAAATAAAAACAAGTCTAGGATCTAAAACTCGATGCCACTAAAGCCTTTATTTTATTAAAGAAAAGAAAACCACAACAATATGCTTGTGAATGATAAAAGACATAAGAAATAAATATGGCAAGAAACAAGAAAGTGAATGCCAGAGATTATCTTAACCGGCTTTATTACACCCACATCGAGTCACAACTTTCTAATGGTGAGGGTCAACCTTCAATATCAAACATGTGAAAACAAATAGGTCAAATACTCCAATGGAACAATAACTCCTTTCAAAGCTTAGATCTCAAACTAAGGCTTTACCCATTGATCACCTAGTTGAGACAAATAACATCCCATTATTAAACCTTTAAGGCCATACGAGAGATGGAATTTGAGAGAGATCTTCTACTATGTGGGGCATCCCCCTTTCTTTGAGTATGAGAGAGAGAGAGAGTTTTATTTAACTATATGGGGTATGCCCCTCTTCATGATTTAGAGAGAGGGAGATATTATACTAAGTGGGGCATGCCTTTCTATAGGCTTAGAGAGAGAGAGTGAGATAAGAGAGATTAATGTGTAGAGATATGGGAGAGGGCACCCCCTTTTTTATAGTGCTTCAAGGGGTTTAGGATTTTTTAGGGTTTTCAATGGTTTGCCTCTGCTTGTGAGATTGAATATGCATCATTGATCTTGAATGACTTGTGGGGTGAGAGATATGAACTATCTGTCCCATAGATAGGCCATCAAGATCATGTGGAATGATGTAGAACTTTTATCTCCCATTTCCTAAACCATGTTCACATCAATTAATTTAAAATTACAAGATATCTATAATAATATTGTGCTTTCTCATTTGCACCCGGTTTCTTTGTGGCCAAGCCAGATATTTGAACCGTTAGTTTCTGTTGTTTTTAGATGGAATACCTACTTGCATCCATCTCTAAGATGGATGCTTTACACTTTCTGAACCGCATATGTAAAAATGCGGTCCAGACTGCATGAAACAATTTTCCTTTTTATTTTCATGCACAAGCCTACTCATACTTTCCTTATTCAATTTCAAACCTTCCTTCAACACAATATTTCCAAAACATAGGCTTTCTTCACCCTCAAGCCACAAGATTGAATTAAATAGTAGGAAAGTCCACAACTGGGGCGTGCCATCTAGATGGCACATCATGGGCCCCCCTAAATTATCATGGTGGGACCATATACATATTTGAGCCTCCCATACAATATTAAAATTGTTTAAAATAATTTATGATTTTTAGAAGTTTATAAATCCAATCTGAACAGTTAAATAAACACTAGGGCACTCCAACTTCTATTGTGGACTACTGTCCACACTTGCTTTCGCAAACCGATCCAGTGTTTCCCATGACCCATAGTCTATGTAGGGGCTCATTAGTGGGTTATCAAAGTCTAGCTGATGGGCACGGGATCGTAATCACAGTCTGTGGATTTTAGGTTTTTCCCTAAAGATGTACCAAGGTCACCTAGACCTGATGCAACTACAACTCTATAGTGCATAAGGGTAATCTCACCACATACAAAAGCTTCACCCTGAAAAGTGGTTCGCTTTCCCAACGGCTATCATATGTGCATATGTCGTGTGATGATACGTGGATGAGGCTTTAACCGTTGTCTCTGAAGGCCTCCATTACAAACAAGGGCCACACAGCCCCTCGGCTCACTTCATCCAAGCATACTTCGACCTCATCAAGGGATGACTCACTATAACCTTTATCAGTTTATTCTCTATGCCTATGTTACATGGGTTTTTTCCAATTAATTGGCCTCGCTTGTTAAGCTTAGTCTGGTATCAACAAACATCGTTTGCTTAGTATGGTCCACACATGAGCACAATCTCAATATGTTCATGTTCTATTATATAAAAAAGTTCAATTACAAGCACTCATAAGTCATTTAATAGCCACATATACCCAACATCATTGTCAGACATAAAAAGATAAAACATGAATGGAATAAGGTCCTTCATTTATTCTTTTTATTTACTTGGCTAGGTAAAACTCTTAGGTAGTCTCTAAATTATTCTGTTGTGCTAGCCAACTTATATGTGAGAAAGATCTAGAGCAACACTGCTCTTCTTTCCTGAACTCTAAAACCAATTTGACTCAATATCATCAATATGCAAAAAAGTAGAATTAGAATACAATCGACAATATCGAGAAAATTACAATCGAACCAAAGTTGTCTCGAAAGCCTAATTCAGATTTGCAGAAGAAAAAAAGATGTATGGGTTGAAGGATATGCAAAAATAAAAATAAAAATAAAAAATAAAAACAGAAGTTGCAGACTATAGTTGTTAGAGGCAGGAGCGGGATCAGTTCAAGATGCGCCGAACCACCCTATAGTGGAAGCTCCCTGAGGTTAGGATCGGCATCCGTACCATAAACAAGATAAAGAGCGAGATCTTTAGATTTATAGGAGCGAGGTCCAATGTCATCGTATGGTTTGACTAGCAGGAATTTAAGCTCCACTATACCAAAAAATGAGGTTGTAAGTAGAGCTAGTACGAACTCCTTGGTTACGGAATTGAGGTTTAAATATGTCATATAACACAGGGTTCCTCCTGTTCTAATATCAATATTCCTAAAGTATAGGAATCAAGGTCTTCAGCTGATTGGCCCCGAGGTCTGTAAGTGCCATTTGCCATTGATCCCTTATCAACTTCCCCTTGCCCTTAACAATGGATTTAGTTATTTTTGTTTGAATAACAAAAGATTAATTTTGTAGCTCTATAAGTAGGTCTTTCTTATGGCCACTACATCTTCAGGCCATGACGCAAGTTTGGCATGCACCATTCCCTTTGAATTCTGGGCAACCCAAAATCTTACCACTCAATAGTCATCTTTTTCGAATGTAGCCTCATCTGCTTCCATTGTTTCTGAAAGACTGGCTCTTCGAAGGGGCAAGAGGACAAGATGAACTACTATCTCTCTCTCTATGATTATATGACAATTCACTGCATCGATAAACTATCAAAATTTTGATAATGGGCGCATGTATGACATCAGTAGTGAGGGTGTTTGACACATTATGTTGTTAGGTACCTATTGAGAGAGTATGTTGAAAATAGTGGGGGACTATTGGCATGAGTTTTTTTCTACATATTTGTTATTTTCTAAAAATATTTTTTATAACCAAAATACCCCTAACCTCATTATTTTATATTATAATATATTTTGCTTGCATCCTTTTTGCCAAGTGTTAAAAAGGAAAAATAAAATAAAACCTCATTCTTCAAAAATCCACCAATGGAACATTAAGGTTTAATAAGGAGATGGGTTAGGAGAAAAAGTTATGGTGTTCTAGTCTCTCTCTTACTACCCAAAGTCCCCCTCTCTCTTTCTCTAGATTTCATAGGTGTCTTGGTCGTAAGGGTGTATCCAAAAGCCTTGCAAGGTCACCTTGAGATATGCTATTATATTGAGTCTATTTCATGCCCTATTACCTTTAACTTTCTCTCTTTGTATATTGCTACTAATCTTTTGATGTTTCAGAATTTTCAGTAACATATTGGACTGCTTGTGATATTTTTGAGTTGTAGAGTTGAATATTCTCTACATGCCATACTTGGAACAATTTGTGAGTTTGTTCCATACTTCATATTTGCTTATTTCATATGATTGATGGCTAAGATTAAACATGAAATAGATGATAACAATTTGGTGATTTATTGTGATGATTTGATGAACTCTTAGTTTTAGACTATTGCTTATGCTCCAATGTGATTGGAATATATGCATGCGAAGTGTTTGATGTTATTTTCATGAGAGATTCAAGGAAAGATTTTGATCTGAATTTGCTTTAATCAATATTAGTAGCTATTCTAAATCGATCTTAACAGCTTTGAGCAAGGGCCAAGAAATAGAGCCCATTCTAAAATGAGCATATGAAACTTCTCATAAGATATCACAAAGCAAATTAAATTTTATGGAAGCAATTCGTATTTTCAATATTAAGAACGCCTCATAAATCCAAAACCTTCATCGAAAGAATGAAATTGAACAGTTAATTAAATGAGTTATATGTCAAAGGGGTTGCAAAGTTCATCTCTGTGCAGCCTGAGGGGCAGTTTACTGAGGGAAAGCGCATATCAAAATCACTTATTTAGTTAACATTCAAAGTTTCAAACAAAAGTAAAAGCTCCAAGAACAAGTGGTAACAAGAAAACAAAAAATATTCAGTAACCTTCACACACAAACCCAAAAACTTAGCTGGTCCAAGAAAAGGGGGAGAGGGCTAAGAATTAGATTCATATTTGATCCAATGAACCACACCAGAATGCATGTAGCAAGTATGTTAATGTCTAAAAATCTACATATTCAGAGTAATCTGAAGACATGCCAAGATTAACGTCATTCTCACATATTATACTACTCTTAAAACACGAAAGAAGTACACAGAGCCTTATGCACTGAGAGGTATACAAGAGAAATAAAACCAGCAATCAGTTTCTTTTGCTAGTTGAACGAACCAATAATCATGATTCCCCATAAACCCATAATAAGCTTTCCATTTACCATTTGATAGCTAAATGAACCAATAATGATTCCCCATAAACCCATAACAATCTTCCCATTTACGCCAATTACCAGGTAACTTGATTTAAATGGAAAATCATATCACTCTGAGCTTATATGATCTACTAGCAGTCCCCCAAAAGAAATCACGTACTAATAAAAAACAGATAAAAAAAGGACAACATTTGTAATTTCAATCCGATATTTTGACTAAATATAGTTATTTCAGGAAAATACATAGAGTATAGTTTATCATCATCTGCGCCTTATCCCAATGATTTGGGGTTGGTTCAAATCCGCGATTTTTGTTAAGAGCAATGAACGGAAATTCGGCTGCCCAGCCGCTTAGGCGGCATATTTTGAAGAATGCCTAGTCATGGACCAGATGGCTTTTACTAGGCGGGCGCCTAGGCTTCCCCTTGACCTGCACCAAAAAATAGCATTAATTCATAATTATGCACCAAAAAATAGTATTAATTTATAATTATTAATTTATTGGTAAACTAAAAAACAATATTAATTAAATTTTAATTAATATATGGAACAATTAGACTTTTTATATCACTTGTCACTTTGTATGTAACAATAATTATTAATTTATTGAAAATATTTTTTGCATATAACTGTAATTATTAATTTATTGGTAAACCAAAAAATAATATTAATTTATAACTATTAATTTATTGATAAACAAAAAAATAGTATTAATTAAGTGTTACTTAATATATAGAAGGATTGGATTTTTTATGTTGCTTGTCGAAAATGTTTTTTGCATATAACAATAATTATTAATTTATTGTGAAATAAAAAATAATATTAATTCATTATTAATTAATATATGGAAGGATTAGACTTTTTATTCCACTTGTCGTTTGTCATGTAACAATAATTATTAGTTTATTGGTAAACCAAAAAATAGTATTAATTTATAATTGTTTTTTATATGTGATTGTAATTGTTAATTTATTGGTAAAGTAAAAAATAACATTAATTCGTAATTATTATTATTATATACAATAAAATGGGGTGATGTGTGGGTGATCCAAGTTTTTAAAAAGATACAACATAGGGTGCGTTTAAGTCTGCGTGCTCGCCTATGTTGCTGCGTTAGCGCCTAGGAGATCCAAACCCAAATTACCTATGCCTTTTTGAGCCTATGTTGCTGCGTTAGCGCCTAGGAGATCCAAACCCAAATTACCTATGCCTTTTTGAATATTGGTTAAGAGTTTGTGGTCTTCAAAGACCTAGAGAGTTTACAATAAAAACTATTTATAGTGTCTCGTGCACTTCAGTTGGATTGTATTGCAACTAATGGACCTAGGGTTGGGCAGTCTATGTCCCAGATCATATCCAAATCCCTTTTTCTTGGGCATAGGTACTACCGTATAAGGTTTGCAGAGGGTCATCTCTTGTTGAGGTTGGAGATGTGCCTAAGGATATTGTTTGTAGTTAGGACAACTACGTGGTCTCCTTTGTGCGGAGGTAGACCTGTGAGAGCAAAAGTCAAATCCTCAATAAAAATTTTCGCGCAACATATGCATATGACTAATGCATTTTGGAGAAGTAAATCTATAAAGAGGGACACATGTGCATGTACATAGAGAGCGCTCCCTTGCATTATAGTGATATGTGTATTATGACTTGCTTTTAGGGGGAAACCTGTAATCTACATAATTGGGACTATAGTTCTATTGTTTGTTGGCCAGCTTTAACAGGCCAATTGTAAGCCCTTATTCCTGAGTGTGGGTTCCTAGTCTTATTGGGCTAGTTTGAGAAGACAAAAGTTGACTGTGGGTTCCTGGTCTTATTGGGCTAGTTTGAGAAGACAAAAGTGGATCATGGATCCTGACATGGGTGAAGAACCCTAACATTCACCAGTCTTTTACCTTTAAAATACCTATCCACTTTTATTTTTTGTTTTTGAGAGTTTTAATTTTCTCTAAAGACATTAGAAATATTGTTTTCAAATAAAAGTGTGTTTCTGAAATTTTTGAAATGCTTTTAGAATTAAAAAAAGCGAATTTTAAATGTGCAAAAGCCCCAAGGGTATTTCTACATTTTTCCATTGGAGGGGGCTTGAGCGAAAAAAGGCAACAGAGGGAGAGGGAAAGAAGGGGAGGTAGAGAAAAGGGCTGAGGAAAAATAGATAAAAGAGAGAAAGCGGCAGAGAACTAGAGAGCGAGAGAGGGTTGGGGGAACTAAGAGGATGAGAGAAGTTAGACTTACATATGAGGCATTAAGCTCATATCTAGAGCTGAGAGTGAGCTGGAAGAGCAGGGGGTTAAGCTAGATAGCTAGGGCTCATATATGAGGAGTTACGCTCAGGTTTGAGGCAATAAGCTCAGATATGAGGCCGAGGGTGAGATTGAAGAGCAACGGAAGAGCTCCACTTTCATCTTTTTCTCCCTTTTCCCCCTTATAATAGAAAATACTATTGGATACCTGCTCTATCTTTTTTATGGGTTGGGAGTAGGAATGGAACTTGGGTTGCTTTAATGAAAATTTTGACACCTTTTATTTGAACCCTTGTATTGATTTAGGGGTCTTGCTTTACGTTAGCATTATCCCAATAACACATCGTCAGCTTATCGACAGCATCAATTGCACACAAAGTGTAGTTGTTTGCTGTGCTTACATAAAATACTACCGTCTTTCCTTCCTTAAGGGATAACAATATATTGAAATTTAAGTGAATGCATGTATATGTTCCCGTGGGTTCATAATACACATTTACTATTTCATGTAAGGCACTTGCTTAGGAGAAAATTTTTAGCATAAAATTTTGGGATCCACATTAGAGTAATCAATAAGTATTCTTAAACAAAAAGAACTGGAGTTTGAAATCCTTATTTAGATTTTAACCATTAAAAAATGACAAATGTTTATAAAGTTGAGGCTCTAAACAATTAAATTAGAGTCCACCTCAAAATTTTCACTAGAAGAGGTTGTTTTGATGCCCAAATATCCTCAAATTGATCATCTCGATGTCAAGATGTATAGACATGAGAAAAAAAATAGATTTCAAATTTTAGAAATAGTGCATCTTGTAATGCATTTTTGGACCGTCAATTTTCAAGATTTTCAAGTTTTTATAGATCCGCTCGATCTACAAAATTTTTGAACCTTTAAATTTTATAATTAAAGATGAAAATATGTTTTAAGGTTACCACAAATATTTTCAGTATTAAAACCACATTGATCGATATTATTTGAAGGTATGCTTTACTTTGATTGTTTGGAGCTTCGGCTCTAAACAAACCGCACCGTTAAAAAATTAGACATTATGATATTTTTAGGCAAGTATAGAACGTTATCTATTTTTCTATTTTTTTAAAAAATTGGTTCCTTGGTTGAGGAGGTTAGATCTAAGGTTGAGAATTTAACCGATTTGGATTCGAAGTATGAATTTCAGATCCTATTCAGATCGGATCTTGGTATAGGTGGATCCGATTTGGATCCGACCTGATTTTTAAAATAGTATATATAATTTTACATATATGTACATATAACAATCCTAAGTTCAATTTTTTTTTTTAAAACAATTCTCTATAGTATGATGGTCCATATAAATATTATGGTCCTTAGAGACCATCACTAATTTTACTCCCTTCACCTTTCACGTTTTCTTTGACCTGGGATTTTTTTTTGTTGACATTCTAATGTTATCTTTATACGTCATGTGGAATAAAAATTAGAAAAGGCCAGGGTTTCATAAAGGGAACTCTCTCCCTACAAGAATATTCTCTCTCTCTATGATAAACATTTCTCTATGGGTTCAAAGTCGATGAGATTCTTGCCAACTAAATAGCACTCAACCCTTTCTCTCGTTAAAAATAAATAAAGGGTGCTCTCTCTCTCTCAGGAACAGGGAACCTCGAGCATTTTGTACGGCGATTTCTCTCTCCCTAGTTATAAGTGTTTATAGTTATCCAGTTCTGTTGCATCATTTTGGGTAAGTGATTTCATTGTCTTGAAAAATAATTTTTTTAGTAAAATTGTAATATTTTATCTATTGTTAGAAATTTTAAATGCTGTAAATTCTTAGAAATAAATTCATTTTCCTGTCGATTGTTGAGAATTTTAGATACTGTAAATTATTAGAAATAAATATGATATTTTCGCTTTTAGTAAAATTGTGAAATTTCCTTCTGCAGTTTTGAATATTTAAACATTGTAAAATTCATGTGCAAATAGCTGATTCATTATTTGAAAAATTGTTAGTTCTGCACTTGATTGTAGCATTGCTTATGAAATGATTATTTACGAATTAGCAATTCCATAAATTGTGATAATTTCGTTTTTAATTTTGGATTCTCATAAGGGTTCTTCTATTGATATTAGACTGTTATAATGTTAGATTTCAATAATGTCATTCAGAACTACTACCTTTCAAAAATTATTGTCAAAATGTTTGACTGGTTACTGACAGTTATTTCAATGAAAGTGATTATTTAAATTGCTTCAAGTGAATTCCCTGTTAATAATTTCAATGATACTTTGCATATATGATGTTTCTGCTTTCCGATATTAAAAGAGTTTCAGAGATAATTTGAGTATAAGTGGACTCATCTAGTTCGCTGGTGAGGTATAAGTTGACCTATTCGGTACATCGGTAGGGATTAAGTGGACTCGTTCTGTATGCCGGTGAGGTACAAGTGGACATGCAATGATTAAGTGGACCTATCCGGGACGTCGGTAGGGATTAAGTGGACCCATCAGATATTGGTGACCTATTTGAGACGCTAGTAGGGTATTTTGTGAAATCATTTGAGTTATGCATTGCAGTTAAGATGTTTATATGCATTTCAATCTTTTGGATTATGCTAAATTGTATATTTCCGAAAGAGAAATTGTTACTTATAAATGTTTTTGCTCGCATTATTTTTAATAGATATCCCTTTCTGAAAATGTTGATATCTTCCAACTAGTCTGTACATACAATAAATATGATGATCATTACTGAGTAGTCAAGTCATCAAACTATTGTGAACTCGTTTCAAAGTAATTGTAGCCTTACCATTCAGCAGGAGTAGTAGAAAAAGCTCTGAACAAGTTTTCAATGACTAAATTTTCCTTTGTAACTTTTGTTTAAATTCACCATTGTAAATTTTGTTGCATCATCAGATGTATATCTAAACCTTCATGTTAATATTAGTTATGAGTAGACTTTGTACGGACTCTTAGAAATGCAAAATTGTTTTAACGCAATAAATGGTGAAGTTAAAAAATTTGTTTTGTTATGAATCGACTGTCACATCCAAGGTTTCTAGTGTTATAAAACTTGGGGTGTAATAATTTTTGGTATTAGAGCAATAAGTTTAGAATTCCTAGGAAACTTGAAAAGAATGTACTCTAAACAATATTTATTGTATGTACAGACTAGTACGAGGTCAAGATCCCGAATGGCTGAAGCTAATATGGAGGGAATTCAGAAAGCTTTGGAAAATATGGTTGCCCTAATACCACATCAGATAGAGAACAACTATCTACATAGGCAGTCAGCTACGGGAAATGGTGGTTGTAATGTCGAACAATTTAATAAATTAAACCCACCTTCTTTTAAGGGTGCTGTAGACCCACTAAAAGCCGAGGGATGGATTATGTAATTGGAGAAAATATTTAAGCTAATGCAATATCCTGATGATAAGAATGTTACCTTAGCAATCTTTATGTTAGAAAGTGAAGCATAACATTGGAGGCGGATGGCCAAAGGAGTATTGACCCTAGAAAATAAACCCTTGACTTGGGAAGTATTTTTAGAGACATTTAATGAAAAGTATTTCCCATATTTTATTCAAGACAAAAACAAAAATTGAATTTTTTGTATTAGTCCAAGGGAATAAGACAGTAGCACAGTACAACGCCAAGTTTACTGAATTGGCCTGGTTTGCTCCACAAAGGGGCCTCAGACCAGCCATCAAAAGTAGAATATTAGTCTTAAAACTAAGGAATTATGCCGAATAGTGGACAGAGCCCGAATTGTTGAAAAAGATTGCGAAGATTACCAAAAAAGGAAAAACTAGAGAAATCAGATTAGACCGATACCATCTAATTGGCAACAATTCGAAAGGGCTAACAAAAGGCCAAGACCAACTTCATTTCAAAGTCCACCTAAACCTTGTAAAAATTGTGGGAAATTACATGGATTAACCCCCTATTTTTGGAAAACTGGAGCCTATTTTAAATGTAAAAAATTGGGGCACTAAATTAAAGAATATCCTAGCATACAGATGCAACAACTTCCAAAGCATGCAGAGGTAGCACAGAAACCTCAGACGAAGGGGAGAGTATTCGCGATCACCCAACAAGATGCTCAGGCCTCAAAATCGGTGATCCAAGGCACTCTTATTATCTTCCAAAAAAAAGCTCATGTTTTGATTGATCTTGGATCTACTCATTCATTTGTGTCACCACACTTTGCATGTCACTTAAGAGTAGAACAAGAACAATTGGAATACATTTTAGAGGTAGCCACATTTATGAAGAATTCAATTAATACCAATCTAGTATAAAAATCTTGTGTGATAAGGATATAAGAAAAGGAACTGTTAGTGGATTTAATATTCCTAGAAATTCAAGATTTTGATGTGATCATAGACATGGATTGGCTCTCTGCATACCATGCAAGTATTGATTGTTACAAGAAAATGGTTATCTTTTGTATTCTGAATCAGTCAATATTTTACCTCGAAGGTATCAAAGAAGCTTTCCCACCATTTTTAATCTCCTCCATTTGGGCTAATCACCCCATTCGAAAAGGATGTCAATGATTTATTGCCTATATTAAAGAAGATCGAAAGGAAAAGATAAACTTGGACATCATTCCGGTTGTCAGAGAATTGTCAAGGCTACCACCTGATAGGGAAATTGAAGTCGCCATTGAATTACCTCCCAGTACAACCCCAATTTCTAAGGCCCCTTACCGTATGACACCAGTGGAACTTAAGGAACTTAAAAAACAATTGAAAGAATTATTAGATAAAAGTTTTATCAGACCTAGTGTGTCATCTTGGGGGTGCTCCAGTATTGTTTGTTAAAAAGAAAGATAAGACCATGAGGTTGTGTATCGATTATAGACCGCTAAACCAAGTGATAGTGAAAAATAAGTATCTACTACCTAGAATTGATGATTTAGTTGATCAATTACAAGGATCACAAGTATTTTCAAAAATTGATCTCAGATCTGGATATCATCAGCTTAAGATTAAAAGTGATGATGTTCCCAAGATAGCTTTCAGAACAAGGTATGACTATTATGAATTTTTAGTCATGTCTTTTGGATTAACCAATGCACCGGTTGCCTTTATAGATTTGATGAATCAAATTTTTAAGCTTTTTCTGGACAGGTTTATTGTAGTATTCATTGATGATATTCTAATATATTCCAAGGATCGGGAGGAACATGAACAACATGTAAGAATGGTATTGCAAATACTACGAGAAAAGAAGTTATATGTCAAACTATGTAAATGTGAATTTTTGCTTGAACAAGTGACATTTTCAGGATGTGATATCAAAGGAAGACTTATCAGTTGATCATTCAAAAAGTGGAAACCGTAGTTAATTGGAAACAACCAAGCAATGTAACTAAAGTTCGAAGTTTTTTGGGATTGGCAGGGTATTACAGAAGATTTGTAGAAGGATTCTCTCAAATTGCAAACCCATTAACTCGATTGACACAGAAAAATATCAAATTTTAGTAGATAAAGGAATGTGAGGAGGGTTTTAAAGAAATAAAAGCTCGATTGACTTCAACACCTATTTTACCTATTCTTGAGTGGAGTGGGGATATGTGATTTATAGTGATGCTTCACATAAAGGCTTGGGTTGTGTATTAATGCAATATGGGAAGGTAGTGGCATATGCATCCAGATAATTGAAAGAATATTAGAAAAAATATTCAGTTCATGACTTGGAGCTGGCTGCAATAGCATTCGCTTTGAAAATTTGGAGGCATTATCTATACGGTGAGAAATTCGAAATATACACAGATCATAAGAGCCCGAAATATCTCTTTTTCTAGATAGATTTAAATATGCGGCAGATAAGATGGATGGATTTCCTAAAAGACTATGATTGTACAATCCATTATCATTTAGGAAAGGCTAACGTTGTGGCCGATGCTCCAAGTAGGAAATTTGCAGGAGTTTTAGCCCATCTAATGATCCAAGTAATGAAATTGTTAGAAGAAATAGTAGATTGACATCCAGCTCCGTCTTTTAATGGTGTGGTAAGTATGATTGCCAACGTTAAGGTAGTTACCCAATTAATTCAGCATATTCGATTGGCACAAAAGGATGACCCTCAGCTTATAAAAGTTGTATAAGAGGTGAAGCTGGGAAAGAAAGATGAATTCTCTATAAGCAGTAATGATTTGTTGAAATTCAGAGGTTGGAGTTGTTTTTTTGAATAATGACAGTGTGAAGAAAGTTATCTTGAAAGAAGCACATCACTCCCGCTATGCTATACATCCCGGAAGTACTAAGATGTACTAGGATCTGAAGAAAACCTTCTGGTGGAATGACATAGAAAATGAGGTAGCACTATTGTCTAAGGGCCTAACTTGCCAATAAGTAAAAGCTGAACATTAGAGGCCCACTGGGTTGTTGCAACCTTTACTAGTGCTAGAGTAGAAGTGGGAGCACATTTTTATAGAGTTTAACTCCGGCCTACCTAGAACAAATTCAAGGCATGACAGCATTTGGGTCATTATGGACCGGCTGACCAAAGCTTCTCACTTTCTACCAATCCGCACGATTTATACTTTGGATCGGCTAGCCCAGTTGTACATTAAGGACATAGTGCTGTTACATGGAGTTCCAGTCAGTATTGTATTGGATAGAGACACTCGGTTTATTTCTAAATTTTGAATTAGGCTACAGTCAGCTATGGGGACGAGACTCACCTTTAGTACCGCCTTTCACCCCAAAACTGATAGACACTCAGAGAGGACCATGCAGACCTTGGAATATATGCTAAGGGCCTGTGTCATTGACTTTACATGAAGCTGGGATGACTATTTACCCCTAATTGAGTTTGCTTATAATAATAGCTTCCGAGCTAGTATTCAGATGGCAACATATGAAGCCTTGTATGGAAGGAAATGCAGATCACCTGTCTGTTGGGACGAGGTTAGTGAAAGAAAGCTTTTGGAGCCAGAAATGGTCCAGGTAACATCAGATAAGATATCATTAATTCGAGAAAGGCTCACTACACCTTAGCCTTTATCATTTGTTTGGGAGTTTAGGTTCTCTATAACATATTAGTGAATGTCACATGGGTATGCACTCTCGAAATAGAAAAGGGATACTTACAATTAACCCTCAAGACTAGACTTTTTATACAAGTTGCCCCCCACCAAACGTTTTTTTTTTCATTTTTTCTCCAAAATACACTTTTCAAGAAAGTATCCCTCAAGTAAAAAATGTACATTTTTTGAAGAAAATGCCCTTTTTCGTACACAAAAATTTAATTTTGGCCGGACATTCACGTGGGCTTACATGGGTTGCCGGACCGCTATTTGACATTGCCAAACCCTATTAAACTAAAAAAGGTATTAGACCGCTCTTTGATATTGCCAGACTGCATTTTATACCAATTGCCAGGCCGCATGGCCCTATTGTCGGACTGCTCTTTTGCAGTGCCGGACCGCATGGGCCTGTTGCTAGACCGCATGGGCCTATTATCATACCGCTCATTGGTAGTGCCGGACCGCCACTTGTACTGCCGGACTACTATTGTTATTTACTAGACCGACATTACACTGCTGGACCGTCCTAAGAATATAGTGAACCGCTTTTTCGTGGGGAAAGAGGAGAGAAGCATGGGTAAAAGTAAGGGAGGGTAGTTTACACTGTTTTTTTATATTTTTTTTGAGTTGCGGGGCATTTGCTAAGAAAGCCTATTTTGGGGTAGAAAGTGAGAAAAAAAATAGGTTAAGGGTAACTTGTATAGATAGTCTAGCCTTGAGAATTATTTGTAATTTTTCCAAATGGAAATACGAGACGACTCTCACACTTTTTCAAAGGGAAAGTGAACTATACATATTTCCATGATATCCGTAAACCGTACAAAAGCAAGCGTCCATCCGTTCTAAAACTGAATGGTGGAGATATAAAATCATAGTTTTCAATGTTTTAAGACCCGACTATCAAGTGTTGGTGCTCCACTAAGTGTGTATGCTGCTTTTCTTTCGTAACGAATAGCACTTTAGTACATGTAAGTAGTACACTTGTGTGGCCTAGACGTCCATATTATAATTGTATTGGATGGTGCAGATCATTTTTATCCTTCACCCTATCTTAAAATTCGAGATAGATTTCCAACATCTAAATCTTATAAATAGTGTAGAGAGTGAGGCACGCAAAATGTACCTTTATTTTTAATTCTTTTTCAGACTTTAACTTAGGATCCAGTAAAAATAGAAATATATACATCACGTTAGGGGACCACTGCCTAGAACTCATTCTCGAAACATCCTTAGATACCTGTGTAGATTTGAGATACCCAATATGCCTTTTAATCAAACACACAAGAACAAGATAGCAAATACCAGTTTACTATAATTTTGCAATATTCTCATAATAAGAGATATTTGTCATAACCATGAAATTTTAAGTCCCACACCTTTATTACAAAGATTTAGCATCATCATCATCATCATCCGAGTCTTATTTCAACATTGTGAAGATTGAGCATAACAATACATTTTTAAAAAGAAATCTTGAAAAATTGGAACATTTACAAGGGGCTGCAAGAATTTTTCTTTCAAAATCTACTTTTTTGGTGTCAAAATATTTGAAATAATCCCTATGGTATTTATGGGAGCCAACCAAAAGGACACGCGGAAAAACAATAGGATATGATCTCCTAAATTAAACCTTAAAATCCACAAGAAGACCACTTTTCTTGATATTGATGCTCGTATAAAGCCACAGGCAGCTGATCCCCGCATGATCTAGGCCTCTCTCATAATGCCATCAAGCCCCTTATTATTCATTCCACCTTTATAAAAGGAGAACCGAACCTACGCTTTAACAAGCCAACTTATTCATCAAAAACATAAAGCAAACCTTAACTTTAAGGACACGGTTTTTATGAGTCCATGTATAAATGAGTCCTGTCTTAAAAATCTATTTTTGAAAGGGATTTTTAGCCCTAATTTTTAAGGACATACAATCTCTAATATGGAGATCACGAATATAAAAAATAAATAAATTTTTTAAAATTAAAATGATCATTTTTATGAAGAAGATATTTGGACCGTTAGATTCAACTGTTTTTAGATAAACCACCAATTTGCTTCCAACTTTTAGATAGATACTCTATGCCTCGGGGGACACAAATGTAGAAATATGTCCCCCCGATGCATGGAACAATTTTCCTAACTTTAATGAGGGAGTTTGGATCATAGCATATAAAGAAAAGAAGATATTTGTGCAAAGCTTAACAACTGTCTACAATCCTTAATAGGGCAGTGTAAAGGGCAAGGAAAAAGCGAAGTCCTTAATCATTGTATATGGAGGGGATGTACTAAAAGTAGTGGGTGTCCTTGTTATTATATC
>NW_006500125.1:3823620-3847638 GCF_000471905.2 Amborella trichopoda | reverse complement strand
AAAAAAAAAAAAAAAAAAAAAAAAAAAAAAAAAGAAGAACAAAAAAAAAGAAAATGGAAAAGAAAAAGAGTGGGTGTTTGAAGCCATCTTTCTATCTTTCTTATCCACTAAATAAATAAATAAAAAAAAGGGTATCTTTAGCTTTTTTAAAAAATATAAAAAAATCATTTTCCTAAAAAGAAAAAGAATATCAGCATATTTTTTAGGCATCTTTCTCTAAAAAAGAAAAAAAGAAAAAAAAGAAATCTTTTAATGGCAATCTTGCTTTCATATATATATATATATATAGATAAGGCATTGCTCATTTCTTAAAATTAGGCATCTGTGTCTAAAAAAAGAAAAAATCTTTTAAAGGCAATCTTGCTTTTAAAAAAAAAACTTTATTTTTTGAGGCATTTCTCATTTTTGGGAAATAAAAATTTTCTTTGCAAAAAAAGAAAAAGAAAAAAAAAGAAAATCATTTTTGCTACAAAAGTTTCTTTTTGCAAGTCATTTCGTTTTCACAAAAAAAAAATTAAAAAATTAAAAAAGAGAGAATATTCACTTAAAAAAAAAGATTTGTCAAAAAAAAATCTCTTTCATTTCTTTCCTTCTAATTCGGCATTTTCCGCTTCTTTCTCTCCTCATTAAGAAAAAAAGGGTTAAAAAAAAAATTTCAAGGTCACCTGCACTCTCTTTAATTGTAACTTGATCGAGTCACCCTCGACTTGGGGCGCGCTCAACTAGGCATAGGTTGTGCATGGTTCTACCTTCATTTACTGTATACCTTCTTAGAGGTTGCTTAGCCCTACATATGAACTGTGCTTTTGGTCAATCTAAAATCCGACCCAAAGCACACCTCACTTAGCACAATTTGAGCAAAGTGTTCACATTTTTCTTGCTTGCTACTTTATTTTACCTTGCGTGCTTCTTTACATACTCTTGCACACACCGGACCGGACCGAGAATGCTCGAGAAACCAACAAATATTTTTGAAAATCCCCAAATCTGCGTTAACGGTGTGAGGGTAACCTAGCTTTGAGAGTCGAGGCGGTTGGGATTTGCGTAACTTTAACTGTGAGCGCCCCTCCCTAATCCTTTGCCTTAAAGCAACTCCACGTACAGTAGGACCTGGTAAATATCCTATAAAAGGAGGCCAAGACCTATATGGGGACCTATATAAGTCTAGTCGTATTTCAATAGTTAGGAACCCACTCTCAAGCCACCTATAATCTAGGTCAAAAAATTTTGTGTGTTGTGCTTGCTTATTTTTGTTGGTTAATCTTAGATCTCAGATCCGGCCGGCTTTTAGTCTGAGTTGAACCCTTTAGGTCCAATTCTAGGCTTGTACCCATCTTAGCCCAGGTCCGAACCAGGTTTCGCCTTGGTCCGAACTTAAGCCCCCTCTTGGTCTGAGCCGAGGGCACGTTCCTAGTTCATCTTTGATCCAGTCCGGGTCCATACCTGGTCTGATCATCAAAACTCTCTGGGTCCAAGTTCAGGCTTATACCCAGTCTAGCCCAGGTCCGAACCAGGTTCACACCCAGGTCCGAACCTAGGTCCCCTTTTGGTCAGAGCCAAGGGCTCGTGCCTAAACGAACCTTGATCCAGTCAGGGTCCACACCCGGTCTGATCTTCATAACCCTCTTGGTCCAAGCCCAAGCTTGCACCCAGGTCCGAACCAGGCTCACATCCAGGTCCGAACCTAGACCCACTCTTGGTCTGAGGCGAGACTCGTACCCATCTAGCCTAGATCTCAGTCTAGGTCTTAACATAGGTCTTAGCTTAGAATTGCTTCTAGAGCTAGACTAGGCTTACCCTAGTTCAGGGTCCAAGCCGAAACCCACCGAGTCTAACAGATTTCATCTAGTCTAGGTTCTAGCCTAGGTCTTAGTTAGGGTTTTGCCCCTAGAGTCAAACGAGGTCTACCCTGAGGCGTCGAGTCTAGATCTCATTGAGTCTAGGAATCATGACCCAGGATCATAGCAGAGCATGGTCCAACCCCATGGCCCCAGCTTAGTATAGATCCAGAGAACCTAATCAGTCCGAGAGGCAGCTCCCTCACAAATCATTCATAGCACACGTGTCAGTGAGTCGACTCTCGACCCACATGGAACCAAACCTAGCCGTCTAAGCCGCCTTCAAGGCCACCATTTAGAATTCACGAGCTACCAAGTTGATAAGGTTCGTAACATCTGGAACAGTCAAGGGGTCAGGCGAGGGCAATCCTCCAAGACATAGGCGTTAACCTCCAATCCAGTCGGCACAACAAGGATAAGGCCCCGGCTCAAATCTCTGAGTCAACGGATCTCAGCCGTGTGAACCCCGATGGTTAATTAGCGGCCCAACATTCCAGTCTTGGCAATCAGCCAGTTAGTGGGTCAATGGGTTCACATACAACTAGGGAAAGTCTACCTAAGCAACCCATCACCAGTAAAGATCAAGGTTTTGATCTAACTCGGTATAAAGACAATCCTAAGGTGCATGCTTACTTTCAAGACCTGCTCAATAGAGTATACACCATCCAGCGCACTCAATCTAGGAAAGTCAGGTCAGAAGCTCAAGCCATAGACCAAGCCTAACATTTTGGCTCAAACCAGGTTAATCTTAGGGCTGTTAGCCTGCCAATCCAATCCACTACAAGCCAGGGGTCTAGTTCTAATCATCACTTGAGTCCAAGACTACCTAGAGGGTAGATTCCCTCTGACAGTAGTTATGGCATTCCTTCACCTATCAATTCAGTGCTGGGGTAAGAGAATACCCTAATTCTAGGGATAGATCATCCAATCAAGGTCAAGGTCAGGTAGACTTAGCCGCCCAAGGTCAGAGGTCTAGTCATCATAGCAACTTGAATTATCCATCCTAGTTAAGTGGTGATTCTATCCTGTAGGCCTCCATGCATGGCCAAGTTGTGCAACCTCCGAGTAATGAGTATACTCTGGCCCAATTCAACTCGGGTGAGTCTACAAGCCGAAAAGCGACACATCAAGTTCAACACATTCCTCAGACTTAGTTCTTGGTGAAACCCACTACATAGGCTCAACAGCCAGTTCATACGAGCACATACCACAACATCAGGTTCAACAAACCATACAAACTAGCCAGCTCACAACTACAATGATGGCTCAATTCGCTCATATAAAATACCTCTAAGACTCTTTAGAGAAAATGAGAATATGTGATTTCTCAACTCCTAAAGCTTATGTACAAGAAGTTCTAGGACATCTAGAAGATCTACAAGATGTCACATTTGAGAAACAAATTTTCAAGGAAAGGAGATCTTGAGGCACACATCAGCGCCTACTTATTGATGGTCTGCACACTGCGAGATCGACCCAACCAACTTAAGGTCATGTTCTCGCATAGCCTATCAGAAGAACCCTTGATGTGACATCGACGATTCATGAATGATAACCCTCAAGCAACTCTTGACGAAATGTTCAAGTAATTTTTCTCCCGTTATAGCAGAGGAAGGCCAAGACTCGTTACCTTTGGTGAGTTAACTTCCACCAAACAGAAGTCGGGCGAGTCTCCTTCCCTTCTTATAACCAGATTCAGAGAGGCCATTATGCGAGTCACTGAAACTCCACTCCTTGAAGCTACGAGGGTAAGTATGACATTAGAGAACATGACCCCAGAATATGTCACGTTCTTCAGTATGGGCACAGTCCCTTACTCGTTTGATGTTATGCTTGAAAGAATATCACAATATGAGCGAGTCAAGGAAGATAAAGCCACAGCCAAAGAACCCTCTCAAGACGGAGAGGTGAACATGATCAAGAAAAGAAACCCTTATGCAAACCATTCACAAGAAAAGACTACAATTAACTACCACATGGAGAATGCAAACTTCCACACCAAGGGAATTCACTCCTATTAATGAGCTTATAACCGATGTCATGAAGAAGTTGCTTAAGGCAAAGCTCATAGAATTACCGACAGAAGCCAAGATTCCTCCTTTCCATGGAGGCGATACTTCTTGATGGTAATTTATCATCAAAACTATGCCCAGAGCATTGAGGAATGTCGAGCTTTCAGACATAGAGTTCAAGATCTCATCGATAATGGCATGATAAGTGTCATAAAGGAAGATATTGACGGCAAAAAAGAATCAGAAACTCTAGATGTCTCAACAAAGATAACAGAAACTCTATCAAGAAGGAGATGTGAACATGATCAATAAAAGAAACCCTTATGCAAATCATTCACAAGAAAAGACTAAAATTTATTCTACCACATGGAATGCAAACTTCCACACCAAGAGAATTTACTCCCATTGATGAGCTTATGGTCGATGTCATGAAGAAGTAGCTTAAGGCAAGGCTCATAGAATTACCAAGAGAAGCCAGGGTTCCTCCTTTCCATGGAGGCGATACTTCTCAATGGTGCGATTATCATCAAAACTATACCCATAGC
Organism: Amborella trichopoda; assembly: GCF_000471905.2. The sequence continues at coordinate 3,843,243 of NW_006500125.1, read as the reverse complement.
ATTGAGGAATGTCGAGCTTTTAGACATAGAGTTCAAGATCTCATCAATAACGTCATGATAAGTGTCATAAAGGAAGATCTTGACGGCAAAAAAGAATCAGAAACTCTAGATGTCTCTACAAAGAATACTGATGTCAACTTGATTAACTCAAGAGAATCACAAGTTATGCCTAAACCCGAAGAACATCCACAAAAGCCTTGGAGCACAAGAAGAAATCAATTGGAAAGTCTAGTAGATGAAGAACAAAACGAGCATAACTTCACCCAGGAGTTAATGACTAAGGATACTCAAGATTAACGTAGTGAGGATGATCTTAGCTCCATGCTCATAACCGAAGAAAGGGGAAAAGAAAGGGGTATCGCATATGGAATTCCATTCCAAGATACACTCCCAAAAGTGGCACAAGAAATCCCCATCATCAAGAGTCACACTAGAGCATATGAACCCTTCAACCTGTACTTCCAAGTTAACACAATAAATGGTTCATACGTGTGTGGCAGCAAATTAAACTCGTAAAAGCAATATGAGCTCGAGCAAAAGCTCAACCAAGGTTTTGAAGCTATGGATTCCCAAACCCATGACGACAAGAAAAACCTTAATTCTGGGAAAGTAACTTGTGAGGGGGCAAATGAGCAAGTGCTAAAAGGAAGTTCTTCACCCCAAAACATTGACAACCCACCCAAGTGGGATAAATATGATGAGGACGATGTGTTAGAAATTAATGTGATCCAGATCAACGAGAAGGGATCATCTTCTTAACAAGGGGCTAACACCCCAAAGTCTCCCATACTCTTCCAAACAAGGGGCCAGTAGCTCAAGTATCAAAAGAACATGAACCTTTGGAAATTCTAAGAGGCCCACCTGGGCCACTTTCACCAGACTTCTTGGCCAACCCTCCTATATGGGATGAGGAGCTGATTTCAGAAGATTTAACCGAGTCACCTCTCGAGACGAACCCAGTTATAGATGATGGAGAAGCAAATAACCCAACTTTGACTATTCTCAAAGATTTGACATCTTCACTAGAGTTGATAGAGCTCGAACTTTTAAAAATTCTAAAGGGCCCACCTGTACCACCGTCACAAGATTTCTTGAATGATCAATCAATCTGGGATTAAGAATTGGATATTGAAAAGCCAACCATATTACCTCCTCAAGTGGTAGGCTCTCTAAAAGTCATTAACAACATGAGCACAACTCTGATAACTGGAGCACCACCATATCAAGAGAATTCATCATGTGAAGAACAGGTTCTTAATTAAACAGAAAGCCCTGCAGGGGCAACCCCATCAAAATATTCAATAGGGACAAACTCCTCTCATTAAGATGATATAATAGAGGCAACTAGCAAGATTGACCCTTCTTCGTTGACTCCCAACATGCTGTGAGACTATCTAATACTAACTCAATCACTCATTTGGTACGAGAGTCTCACCTATGTTCAAACACTGAAAAGGAGTCTATTACAGAGTTAACCCCCGAAAAGCAATTCGAAATTTGCAATGAAAAAGATAATCGAAAAGGAGTTGGGTGATCGGTCACCCCTTACAAATAACCAAATGAGGTATTTATGCCTCACACTTCAAAAGGAATTAACGCCTAATGTGTAACATGAAGTACTTTATTAACAAGAAAACCCTGATGAGCCTATCCGTCCATACCGAAGGCTAAGAGATTTGGAAACTGAGAATGATTTTTAGTGCCAAAATCAAGGTTCAAGTGGAGCAGTTGAAAGAAAAAGTTCAACAAAAATTCAACAACCATTGTCAAAGAGATTTTGGATGCCAACCTGGGTCAAGGGAAATCAGAGGAAGATTGATATTAGAACCTTCCTGTCACTTGGAAGAGGGAAAGATGATTGAATTCTTACATGATCTTAAGGCGAATTGCTAAAAAAAAAGGGGGGCACCTTTGACTCTTCTTCCTCCTCCTCCTCTTCCTTTGTCATTGTTATCTTTTTCTTCAAAAAAAAAAAATATATCCGTAGTTGGGCTGAAAATCTAAAAGGAACCCCAAGCATTGGAAAAAAGGCTACCGGGCTGAAAACCTAAAAGGGACCTCAGAGAGATGAAAAAAAAAAAAAAAAAATCTGCTGAGTTGAAATTTGAAAGGAACCCCAAGCGTCAAAAAAAAGGCTACTGGGCTAAATACCCGAAAGGGACCCCGGGGCGACGAAAAAAGAAGAAGTTATCTCCTTCCTTCTAATCTCCAAAATCTTTTTTCTCTAAACATCTTCTTTTCCTCCCCTGAGTCAGTGGTGTTAAAAGAAAAATTAATAAGCATTAGCCTGAGGAACATTGTTAAGGACCTGGATCGTCCGAAACTTTGAAAGGTGAGTGGTGGAGGAACGAAATCAGAAATCCAAAGAGATTCAGAACATCTAGGGATAGTATCCTGTATTTTAAAAATTATGTTTTGCTCGAAAGCTCCAAAAAACTCTCCTGCGAGAGCTAGGTTGGAAGATAAAGAAGTACTTGATGATTCCACGTCACGAAGATTCAAGCAAAGACCCCATACGCTCACATAGGGTCCACCAAAGGGGTCACAAGTGGTTATACTACAAAAAAACCACCCCCCAACAGGGGAAACAAAAAAAAAATTTATAAAAACTCCATGGTCATATGAGTATAACTGCCAACTACACCGTCCATCATTGCATGATGTTAAACTGCTTAGAGGGCCCTATGGTTGCAGGAGTTTAAACTGCTAACCAACCTTCTTTTTCGAAATATGTTCCCCTTTTCAAAATTTTCAATATATATCTTGTGTTTTCAAAAACTTTAATTTCTTTGTTAAAATAGTAACATGTCCATGCTCCGGGTTCAATTTCAAATCTCCACTATCTTCAAAATTTCTAAAACGTCTTTTAAAACGAAGGCGCTTGGACACTTGTACAAGATGACTACCGCGTTTGCCGCTATTGCCGCGTTGCTACATCGTATCTCACTTCGGATTCAGCCAGACTAGTCTCTTTCTATAAAAAGTCTTTCCTATAGACATCCTTAGGAAACCCTAAGGAGATCAAAGAAAATAACAAGGTTAAAATTTTTTGAACTGTAAAACCCCTGAAATTAAGTGACATGGCTAGAAAATCCAACTCGAGTTTCTAGCTTGTGTAACTCATCGACACCTCACTCTGAAAACCCTAGGAGGAAAAATGCCCTAGATGGATGAGCTTGATGAGTGCAAAGTCTTGGAGGGATAGTTGGTGTGCCCTCTGACCACGTGAGCTCTGGAAGAAATATTTGACGTTCACCTGTTCCACGAAGGATAGGGAACACCAGTCTTTGCCACTCACCTGTCCCTCAAAGGACAAGCAGCGCCAAAGAGGGGCAATTGTAGACACCCCATTTTAAATTTGATAAATTCTGTGGTTTCTTGAACCCTTAGGATCACACTTAACCTAGAAAACCCATTTTGTTTTTATAAGTACATGTAAGTTATGTGAGTATATCCTTCTCAGCGGATTTTGACCCCTATAACCCTCTTTTCGTGGTCATTTGAAGAGAGGAAGAGCGAGACCAAACCATAGGAGAGAGCAGATAGAGATAAAAAATCTGAGAGACCAGAACCTTAGGGAAAAGAACAGATAGAGATCAGAGAGAAAAAACCAGATAGAGTTACACGAGAGAAGAGCTAGAAACTTCTTCAGGAGCCCGAGCCTCTTGAGAGAAAACCTAAGTCTGAGAAAACCTAGACCTAGGGCACAACCACCCTAGATCTACTCTTAGGGCACAACCACCCTTCTTCAACCAGAAACTTTCTGGTGAACATTCGACTTAGAGAGACAAAAGAGGATCGGTTCTGATACGGGTGAGCCCTAGAAGGCTCGAGAGTTCCGGGCCATCCGGCCTGGTTCGGTATCATTTTTGTCTTTTTTTTATTCTTCTTTTATTGTTTTAATTTCATTTCGATCTGCTTATTTACTTTAAAATCATATTTTCGTGTCTTGGATCATACTGGCTCTGCCACAGATCTGAGAGTAGATCTGCTCGTTTCTAGGCAGATCTGGCCTCAGATCTAAATTCGATTTGTCCCACTTTCTTTACTACTCTTTTATTATATTTTTATTTAATATAAGGTCTAAAAAATCAGAGAGGTCTTCGCTTGAAGTTCATCCGTTTTTTCATCATAAACACTTGTTAGTAGATATCAAAGTAATCCTTGCATAGCTCATTGGAAAGCAGTAAAAAGAATTCTAAGGTACATTAAGGGAACAAAACATCTACAATTGTATTTTCAAGCAGATAAGCTTGAAATTATAGGATATTCGGATGCAGATTTTGTTGGGGATAAGGATGATAGTAAGTCCACCTTAGGACACACTTTCCTCTTTGGAAGCGCCGTTGTTTCTTGGTTTAGCAAGAAACAAGGGTGTGTAGTTAGGTACACACAGGCACTGCTTGTACTTTTATCTTCTAGATAAAGCGTTTCATAGATGACTTGAAGCTACAAATAATCGACGGACCGATCCAAATATTTTGTGATAATTAAGCCACAATTAAATTAATTAAAAATGGAGCAAATAGCTCCAAAGGAAGACATATAGATATCCAATATCACTACATTCAGGATGTAGTTGAAAAAAGTGAAGTAACTGTTAGTTACTTGCCCTCATTAGATATGATCACTGATCCATTAACAAAGGATTTAAGTGTTGAACTACTGTCTGAGCACACTAGCTTAATGAGACTTAAAAATATCTAAATTAGTCAGTTTTCATGAGTGACAAATCCGCATTAGCATGAAAATCCTCATGATAGATATTTGTTATGAAAGACATATCTACAAAAATCTGAGAAAAGCCTCATGACAAGATATTTTCTTAAAGGTCATACTCCAAAGTGGAAGTATGCATGTGACTTATTATGCTCGACCGTCATGGCCACGTGGGAGATATTGACACGTATGGGTATGAAACCTTACTTGTCTAAGCCTACATTTGTGAAAATTCAATATATCTAATGGTCATATGGTCCAACGTCTATATGAATGTTGATATCCCTGAGATTAGGGAAGCCCTCGTTTTTTTTCCCAAAGGCCTGTTGGAGATTAGGGAACCCCTCGTTTTTTTTCATAGGTCTGTTGGAGAAATACAACAATTACCCCTTCTTCTTCCTATAAAATGGGAAGCCAGAGAGAGATATATATAGCAAGGAAAAGTTGTACAATTGCGTATAGTTCTTCTCTCTCTCTAAAAAATAAGAGGATAAAAAATCCGGGCTCTGCGATCACCAGCCTCACGACACCTCCTCTCTGATCTCGGGTTTGATTTTATCTGTGCCATCTATTTTATTTTCACTAACATCCATCAGCTTTTTCCTTTATGTATATAATACATATGATTTCTTATAACAAAAACAAATTATCCAAGGCCAAACTGCCCATTTCTTTGGGTCCATTAAAGAGAGAAAAAGCCCATTCCTTTGGTAGAAAGTCACCTCGCACAGTTTGTTTTCTTTTGATAAATGTAACCCACGTCAACCCTGTTCGAACTTTGAATGACGACGACCAAACTCCCACTTTGGTTATAAAATTATATTTATCTCAAATTGGGATTATAAGTATATTTTAATATGATGTATGAAATAAAATAATAAAAAAATTTGAATAAAAAATCCACCAAATACTACTTAATTATTTCAAAGATATTGTGTTTATCTTTTTCTCAAAATATTTTTTATTATTTTTATTTAGTATATTATTTGAAAATGATATCTTAAATATTAAAAAAATTAATTTTAAAATAAAAAAAAATAAAATTCAAACCACTTTTTACAACCATGCTTGATGCAAACCACTGGAAGGGTGGTTCTAGACCTCTCCTATGTTTGTCCTTTTTCTTTGAAATTTGAAGGGTCACCGTTTCTATAAATAGAATTTGGGGTAGAAGGAAGTTGAAGTCCAAAGCTTAGCTACTCGAAGCATCACGTAGTGGGTTGCGTGCTCAAATTCCATTCCAAGGTCTGTCAAATTGGAATTGACCCCTTCCTCCATTTCTTGACGATTAGGATCGAGAGAGAGAGAGAGAGATTTCACCTAGTCATGCAAGCTTGTACATTTAAATTTCTAAAAGGAAAGATAATGAATTCTTAATTTCATAGGATTTATGAGGAACATTCAGACTTTATGAGAAATGTTTAGACCAATTTTATTGGATAAAGTTCTGATGATGATGACTCAGACTAACTTGTTTTCGGCCCGAGTTTAGGTGGAGAGGCGATAGCTGCTTTTCTGTTCTTATCTTTTATAAAAATGGTAGTCCGAGTGGTCTCGGCTGAGTCCAAAAATAACATACGCGACCCTCATTCCCTGCTATAAAAGTGAAAGGAAAGAAAGCAATATCAATTGAAAGGGAATACTCGCAGAATGTGAACATAGATCTGCTACTGAATTAACCTAGTATTTTCGAATACGGAAATGCTACAAACACTAGAAGTTTTCCTTCCTTCCAGTTATCAAACGTGCCCTAAGAGAAACTTCAACACCAGTAGTACACATGATTTTGCAGGTCACTAAAACCTTATCTTGTCTTCTTTAGAGATAGAAAACCAATGAGGTTCGAGTTCTTGCCGGCTGCCTCCATTGTCGAAATTCTGAGAATAGCCCTCGGCATCGTAACAACAAGTCTGAGGTCTAGAATTGTGAGAGATGATCTTCCCTTCTTTCATTAAACTCTTTACAAGGTTTCTCCATGTCTGGGCTTTTGCCCAAGATCGTGGGCAACGCTTGTGCAATGGCGGGCAGCCGTAAAAGTAAGATTTCCTTTTGTGGGTTGGTTCTTCCTCCATCGCCTCAAGATTTCCTTTGGTGGGTTGGTTCTTCCTCCATCGCCTCAAGAACACTAAACAACTTGCGTGAAATAAACAAACATGGCAAAGGGACAATTTATAAGGGAGAAACCGTAGGAGGTAATTACGAAATTACTCCCCTTCACATTCAACAAAAAGCGTGTAGCTCTTTCTGTCGTTTGAGGCAAACTTAAGTAGTGACAAAAGAGGTAAAAGCTTGGACTAATTGGCCGCTCTTGTGTCGGGCCCGACCCTTATCCACAAAGCGCTGCCCCCGGCTTTATTAGGGCCAGGCTGGACCCAAAACAAATGAAAACAAACAAAAAGAAAAGAGAGGGTGGCATCGGGCTGACACTGGCCCTAGCCCAACCTTCGGGCCATAGTTTGTAGGTCAAGCTCTACTTAGGACAGGGCGGCCCTGCTCATTGCCAGCCTTAAAAGTTGGTGAAACTGAAAAGCAGTTACGAGCATTAAAATTTTTCTAGTTGGGCTATGATGGATGCCTCTAAGTTTAAGTGTAGGGTCGGACTTAGTTTTTTGGCTTAGGGGTCTTCATCAGGGCACCATGCCATTTTTAATTGATAGCAAGTTAGATCATGATTAATCTAATGATAGTTCACGAGAAACTAATTTCTAATTAAAAATAAATTTATAAAGAACCATGACGTATTCTGATTTTTGGGTGTGGCTTTGCTAATCACGATAGTTACAGTAACCTAAGATTTTGCCCTCATGGCTGACGTGATCTCTCTCTCTCTCTTATGTTTTTATTTGGGTAGTTTATAGCCAGGATTTGAACCTTAAAACGTTGTGCACGTATTGTTCAATATTGAAATCCTAGATTGCCCAGCCCAAAAAGGAAGAATAAATTCTGACCTTTTGAACTTTTTTTTCTTTTGTGTAAATTTCGGCAACAACGTTTTTCTTTCCTTCTTTTCTTTATTATTTATTTTTTCTTTTTCTTTTTTGTATTTTTTAGCAGATTTCTGTTCCTATCATAGTAACATGATCATTTCTTTAGAGAATATGATGTTTTCGTTTTTTACAAAACTTAAAATAATTACAAGAGTTTCTCATTTGTTAGGTACAAGATTATGTAATACTTAGTAATTTAGAATCCATTTGGGGCAAAAGTGTTGAGAACGATAGTGGTGAAAATACAATGGCGGGCATGTCACATTAACAAGTATCATGCATCCAAAATCACATAAACCAACAATGAAAATAATATGACATCAAAAAAATATCATGGAATGAAAATACATAAGCAAACACAACACATAAAACAAGAATGTAACGTGGTTCAGTCACAAAATAGAACACCCAAATGGGTTCTTCTTGGCACTTTCTGTCACTACAATAGAGCACACAACAAACCAAAATGGAGTTCAAGCTTTTGCTCACTTTCTTTCTCTAAAATAGAATATACAGCTGCCAACAAGAGATAACCCAACTGCGGTCAATCTCTCTCTCTCTTTAAACAAATAGAACAACCCCTTTTAAAGAGAAAAATTCCTACAACATCACAACTTTTGGATTAGTTTAATCCAAAGGCTTAAAACAAGAGATAACAAATTAAAAATAACCACTTGTGATTTGGATTCACATATACATAACAATCTCCTACTTGAAAACAATTCACCAAACCTCTGAAATAACGACAATTGCACTACTCTCTATCATCTAGAGCTTACATCTCCTCCAACCCCGAAAGACTTCTACACATCATATTCTTCTCTGTTGAGACAACATTTGTCAACATATCAGCAAGGTTCTTCTCAATATGGTTCTTCTCAATCAGGTCTAATACAAACCATCACATACATCAAACTACTCACTGTAAAAGTATATAGAACATTTTTCATCTTACTTTTATCTACATTATTCATTGGAGAGTTATTTTTATACAACTTAAAATGTGCAACTAATGAGATAGAAATAGGTTTATAGTCAATCATATTGACGCACTCAAAAACTTTAGAAATATATTCAGATTGACTTAACCAGAGCTTACATTGTTTTCTTTCTCTATGGATGTGCATGCACAATATCTTCTTGGCTGGTTCAAGATCCTTGCTGGCAAAATGCTTGGATATATCAAGCTTCAAACACTTGTTTTCATTTAGATCATTGCTAGTAACAAGTATATCATCAACATAAAGCAATAAAATAGTAAACAATCATATGTTAAACCCTTAAGTACACACAATGATCAAATTCACATCTAGAATATTTTTTACTCAGTATAAAATTATCAAATTTCCTATACTTTTGCCTAGATGTTTGCTTCAAGCCATACAATCTTTTTTCGCGACTTGCAAACCAAGTTAGACTTTACCTTCTAGTTGAAATATAAATTTATTCTTCAAGATCACCAGGCCAGAAGGAAGTTTTAATATCAAGTTGTTCTAAGTTAGCTACCAAAGATAAAACAACTATAATGGAGCTATGCTTAATAACAGGAGAAAAAATTTCACTAAAATCAAAACTTGTTTTTTTCCCATAGCCTTTCACCACAAGTCTAGCCTTATATCGCATAAGACTATTTGTCTCCAATTTAATTGTATATACCCACCTATTCTTCAATGCTTCTTTTTTATTATTATTATTGTTAACAGTAACTATCGTAAATAAAAGAAAAAAAAAACATAGCAAAAGCTCCAAAGTACAAGAGGGTGCTACAAGAGAAAATAACAAAGCAAGAAAACAAGAGAAAGACATAAGGGTAGAGGGAGGAGGGAGAGAAGAGGGGGACAAGAGCTAAGAAGGAGGAAGCTTGGCTAGAAAATTAGTATTGTCATTCTTTTCTCCAATGATGTGGCAAAAGATGACCTCTTTGCCAATGATGGCAAGCAAAATTTCTTTAATGATGGAAGTTCATTGTTAGGGAGTCAACTAAGGCACCCTCAATGGTAATTTTGTCGTGGATATCCTGAAGCTTTAAAACTTCTTCTTTAACTGCCATCAGATCAGCCTCATTAATGTCACATAATTCCAACTAGTTCTAATAGGTAAAGATAACCTTCCTATGAGCATTTATGAGAATGTCACCAAAACCAGCTTCCAAAATTGCTGGTCTAACGCTGCCATCGAAATTAAGTTTGAGCCAGCCAAACAGGGGGGTGGTGCCCACTGAGAAGATTTTATTGCTTTCTTAGGCCGATAGAGGAGCATATCCGCGAAGTTTGTAGCAAATAACTCTTTGAGATAGCACTTAAGATTCAGAGAGGCTTGAGCCCATTGAATTACCTATCTTATTATCTCGCGACAAATATCAGCAAAGTCATGGGAGATCCCCTAAATGATCTTGGAATTGTGTTCCTTCTAAAGAGACCACAACAATGCAGCAATTAAAATGTGCCAGAGGTGAATGCCAGTCTAAGGGAAAGGAGGGTTAAGGATAACTGCAAAGAATTGCTGGATATTCGTTGACATAATCAACTGCCAGGTAGATATACTAGCGTCTCAATTCCAGAAGGGAGCCACAAAGGGACAATCGATGAACATATGACTACTCTCCTCCACCTCTTGTTTGCATAGGATGCAAACATTAACCAAAATTTTCCTCTTTTCCTCAGTTGATGCCCAATTAAAATACGATATTGTTCCAGAAGACACATAAAGGCCTCAACTCTTTTAGGGGCTTTAACTGCCTAGACTTTAGTGTTCCTGTTACAGCTCTCAAAGAATCTACCATTGCTAACATCTTGGTAGAGAGACTTGACTGAGAAGGAGCTGCAAGGGGTGAGTTCCTAAATTAAGGAATCTTGTCTACCATGAAAGTAGACGAAGTTATGAAGTTAATGCAAAAGGTAGAAAAACTGTTGTTTTGTGGTTGAATTAACAATTCTCACCCTAAGGTCAAGGTTCCAAGTACAGCTGGAGCCTTCGGTTAGGTACCTCTATCTCGTCCTCCAGATCTAGGTAATCTGGTGACACGTGTCTCAGGTTTCTGGTGGACCCGAGATTTGAGATTGCTGTCTCGGAACCTTGCTCGAGGGCGAGGGTCAGGGCAGGTATACCAACCAATGAGAGAGGATTTTTAGATGGGTTCGGGACTTACTCAGGCTGGCTTGCGTGGGCGCTCTCTTAGATCACGAAGAAATCCCTTCAGCTACTTGAGCTGGTTCGGATATGCAACCCTTGACCTGTAATCTTCCTGTTTTTTTGCACAACACTTTCATGGTTAATTTGTAAGACAAGTAGGTCGAAGGACCCACCCTTATCTTATGGCGAGGCACGTTCATATGAGAAGGCGATGATGTACAAGGTTAGATGAAAGATAGAAAGGGGGAGAGAACTTGGCTGAGGGGCGAGACTAGCATGACGGTCAGACATCACTGACTCGGAGTGGTAGCAAGACAGGCATGGTTCATAAGATGAAGCTGCATGTGGCGGGAGGGAAGACGGAGCGGTCGAGCCTCCTGTGCTCGAGGCAGCATAGAGCTAGCGCTGCCCCGAGCTGTGAAAGGTGAATGCATGGTGCATATAGGGTTTGGCCCGAGAAGGCCTAGCCCTAGATGCGAGCTCAAGGCAACAACAAGGTTGCCCCGAGGTGTGGCTCAAGTGGATGGACCACGAGCCTTTGAGTGTGTGAGTGGAGTGAAGACCTCAAGACATCCGCCTCTGTATACCGACCCTCCAGATGTGGAGGCTTGGAGTGATGAAGGAGCATAGGGGGTTGCCTTTCGGCTAACCTTGGGAGCAATGACTGTTCGTTTGCCATTCGCAGGGATGGACGGGGCAGCCTTCCGGCATACCACAGCAGTGTGACTAGCAGGAGATTTGCCAGTATCAGGGTGTAGGGCAATAGAAGTGCTACCCATGCACGGGGCTTTGGTGGAGAGTCCATCGGAGAGAGAAAGCGAGGAGGCAGAGACTTTTAAGTCCCCTCTCGCACCTATCCAGGTGAGAACCTAGGAGCCGGACCGTGAGTCCTGACTCAGAAAGAGAGTAAGGAAGGACTCTTGAGTGGCTCGCTTCCCTGGAAAAGCCATGAGTGCAGGGATAGGGAAGTCCCCGACCCAGATGAATGGGTTGAACAATCGAGGTGCCATAGAAATAAGTGCAGAAAGTAAAGAAAGAAACTGGTCACATAAGACCGAACCAACTAAGGGGTAGTAAGTCCCCAGTGGAGTCGTCAAGCTGGTTAGGTGCCTCAATATCACCCTTCGGATCTAGGTGATCTGGTTGTAGGTGTCTCAAGTTTCTGGTGGACCCGGGATTTGAGATCGCTCTCTTGGAACCTTGCTCTAGAGCGAGGGCAGGTATACCAACCAATGAGAAAGGAATTTTAGGTAGGTTCGAGACTTACTTGAGCTGGCTCGCGTGGACGCCCTTTATGATCACGAAGAAAGCCCCCAGCTACTTGAGCTGGTTCAGAATCGCCCCCCTTGACCTGTAATCCTCCTGTTTTATTTGCACAATACTTCTATGGTTAATTTGTAAAATAAGTGGGTCGAAGGACCCACCCTTGTCTTAAGGCGATGCACGTTCATATGAGAAGGCAATGAAGTGCAAGGTTCGATGAAAGATAGAAAGGGAGAGAGAACTTAGCCGAGGGGCGAGACTACCATGACTGTTAGACGTCACTGACTCAAATCGGTAGCAAGACAGGCATGGTTCACAGGACCAGCACGGTGGCAATACTACTCAAAACCAAGGTCGGTGCGGCGATGCTAAGCTAAGCCTACCCTTAGTCAAGCGAGATGAGAAAGGGGTGAAAAGAAAGAGGCGGCACAGCAAGAGAGGGGAGTCCAATGTCAATAGGCGTCGTGGTTGACAACGTGAGGAGACAGCACATCCCTTGCGGATGGCACTGACTCCTGACGAGGCACGCGTCGATGGTTCCTCCTAGGTGACACGGCGATAGACGCTGGACACAAGGAGAACAATGATGAGTACCGGACGAGCAGAGGTAGCTCGTTGATGGCGATAGTTATTGTCAGAGCCTCTAGTGGGCGACGATAGGTATCGCCATCTACGCTAGACGCACAACAGATGACGACGCCTGCAGGTGACAACAGGCTTCGCTGTCTGGGTTCTTCACCGAGATATCACAGTTATGTCTATGGGCGGTGATGGGCAGCGCCGTCTACAGTTTTCACTAGGAGAAAGCGACAAATGAGGAGAAGGGGAAGGGGGCTCATGCATGGCTCTGCCATCGCCCTGCGCGACATGTGAGACAAAGGGCGAGGCATGCACGCCATTGCCACTGCCGTGCACAGTCTCTTCAAGGAACTCAGACGAAAAAGAAGGAGAAGAGAGGGGGAAGAGAGAGAAGAAGAAATAGAAAAATAAGAGAGAGAAGGTTTAGCTCAACCCTAGGGGTACCGATCAGAAGTTTCTCTCACCTCACTCTCTCTCTCAAGCGTAACACCACAATGGTAAGAAAGATAAACTTGTATTAAGTGAAAACTCTCTCTTGTATGTGTGTATGTGTATGTCCTCTCTTATATATATCCTTCTACGTATAATGATGGTACGTATATATAGAAGTGTACCTCAAACATGGGTGGATGATCAAAAGTAACCCTAATTTCTAAAAATTAAGATTAAATTGATTTAAAAGAAATTAGAAAATAGGGTGCAAAATGATCGATTTGCCCCTTCCTAACAAGTTGTAGAATTCCATAACAGTCCCTGTGTTGTCTTAGGACTTGCATGTTCTTGCATGGCTGATCCGGGGTCGTTTTGATGCAAGTTGATCGTAAGATTATTGTTTTCTTGTAGGGCCCGACATGGCGATCGATTTGATGCCAACTTCGAGCCATGGATAGTCTTTTTCGTGCACGATCATGTGACTTGAATTTGGAGTAGATCTTGAAACTTTGGATCAATAGTGTGTTTGTCCCTTGATGTTTTCTGTGTTTTCTTCGCTGAATCACACTGAGCATGTTGCTACGATCACGGGGCACTAAACATAGCTCGATTCCGTGGCCTGACAAAGATTTTGCAAGTTTAGAACTTTGATCGGAATCAAGGATTCCGACGACGAAATTTGCAATCTGTTCGTCTGCTTTGTGGGCAGAATCTGGCAGTTCATCATGTACGCCATTTGGGTCAAAGATGGCCCGAAACCTTATGCTCACAATGGAACTAGTCTGGCGTCGATTGGGCTCGCGAGCGGAATGATTTGGCCGCTCGAGCGAGGCATGACACTACTGAATTTTTTGCACCTTCTTCACGGATCAGCAATTTCTCTCTAGCTTTTTTCGCACTCGAGTATCGTCACGAGAAGTGCCACATATCGAATTGCTCGTCTTGACTAGACAAACGGGCTCACCAAATTTGAGTAAGATCCGATGTGGAACGATCGAGATATGAGCATCAAAATTCACTAGTCGTGATTGCCCCTTCAATGGTGAAGTGTTGCAAGGTGGCCACACGGGAATAGCGTGTGGCTCCACCTGTTTCACTCCATCGCATATAAATTTTTCTTGGAACATCTGTTTGAGTTGAAACTTGACCCCTAAGGGTTTTCACTCGTGTCGGATCCAATGGCAATGGTTCTACAATTATTTGAGATGTTGAAGATGTAGCTCTAGCCATAGAAATTTCTTCATCAAGGATTCCAATCTTTTTAAAACAGAGGCTGGAGCTCGATAAAGAGACAGAAAGTAGACAAGGGTATTGGCCAGAGTAGAGTTAATAAAAGTTATTATGCCCTCTAAAGAAAGAAATCTCTCTTTCTAACCATCTAATTTGTACTCAGATCGTTGGACAATAGGGTCCCAAGTTGACTTAGGAAGTCTACTATCTGCTGAAGGCACCCTCTAAATAAAGGGTAGAGTACTCATCAATCCCACAACCTAGCCAAGAGGCCCATCTGCTTAATTCATCAAATGCAAAATTAGTCCCATATGAAGTATTGAGAACCAGAAGAACAACCCTTGTGACCAGATGATCGGAGGTCGAAGCCAGAGACATGCTCTTGAAGCATCAACCTCAATCAAAAGGGAACAAGTTTAAACCCTAAAATTACTTAACCTTCTTCCTGTCATGAGCAAATTCTCAAGAAGAAGATTGCAGTCAGGATGAGTGAAGGCAAAGGTAAAATAAACAAAGAAACAGTGACGAAAAGCATAGCAAAATCCCTAAATAAAATAGGAGGTGGGAAGACTCACTTGGGATATTATGATCCAAAAGGATTATTGTTGGAAGACCAAGGTTGTGCAAACTGCAAGAGTTGTTCTGAACCAGGGATCGAGTGTTCCTTTCCTCGAAAAATCAAAAGGTGCTAAATGCCAGATAATAAGGCCAAAAACAGGGCTTAAAGCACCCCTAATTCTATGAGTAGATGAAGTTTTCAGGACCCAAGGATTATCCTTGAGTCACTACGATGCAGAAGGCTCTTCTGAAGACGGTTGAAAAACATGCAAAAGTTGGAAAAAGATGCAGAAGGTTCTTTTGAAGAAATGCAAAGGATATGTTGGGAAGAAATGGAAGGATACTGGAAATGGTTGTGTCATGTAGAAGATTTTTTAAGGCAGAGGTTGAGGATGAAAATATGCTAAGAGATGGGTATTTTAAAGAGGGATATGACATTTTCCCTCCCCGTCTCGAAGACCAAAATTCCTGATGGCAGGATCATGATGACGAATAACCATTTTAACCGAAATACCCCGCAAGGAGTGCAAGAAGACTTTTGTTTTATTATCATATTACCCGATTGCCCTTGACATTATTTGAAACGTAAGGGTAACAGTTTCAATTTTTGAAATCAAGCTTATCTTGCATCAAACGGGTAAGAGATAACGATGCAAACTGTCAACGTACGAAATGATATGCGTATATGGTAAGTGTAAAAATAGTGTAGAATGTAAAATTATGCAGAACAGACACAATATCAAACCAAAAAGAAAGAAACTTCATTGATAGAGGAAGGTGGGACTTAGCCCTTACAAAATAATAAAAATAAAAAAATAAAAAAAATAAAAAAATAAAAAAGGGAAGAAGAAGAGAGCTTCGCCTGAATACGCCTTAAAGTATTCCTACCCAAAGCGAATCATCCTGCTAACCCTAGATAGCTTTCGCCTTACCGAGGGCAAGAGGTCCTTTACACATTCGACTTCTCCGCGATAGAAGTCAGACATGTTTTGGTGGTGCTTCACCCTCGGTGAAGACGAACCACCATCTCTATGAGGCTCGCAATCTCCATGGACTTCGCGTCCAACATCAACCCAACCTCTAGAATCTCCTAAGGGGACATGGTAATGAAGTCAGCTGCAGCAGCCTCCTCTGAAGAGGAGGCCAGACCCGCAACAGCAAAGGCTGCACAATGTTCTCTTTCACCCTCAGCTAGACCAATGGCTGAAGGAGTATTGGTGATACGCTCTCACTCACCCTCACTGCCACAGATGGCAACAGCAAGTTTAGGGTTGAGAGAAATGGAGAAGCGTCGAGGAAGAACAAGGAAGACATGTTTAAAAAGTGAAGGGTCAGAAACCATTGGGAAGATGAATTGACAAAACCAGGGTAGCTAATTGATTAATAGAATCCTGTGAAGAAACCAAAGGGCCTTTTCCCTGAAAATGATGACAGACGTATAGGGAAATCGGGGATAAGATGGTTGGAGTGAAGCGCGCATGCGCCGCCTTCATGAAAAAGATGTAAGGCGTACGATGTCAACAGGTCCACCCGAGATTGGCCAAACAGTACACACCTTTCGCTATTCTCTCATGCCTGAAGTGTCCAAGGTGATTTTGTTGGGTGTACTTTTGTCTTATACAAGACCAGATATATTCTAATGAACACTTGATAAAGATTGAGGGTCGAATGACTGTTGGATGAGTTATTAATAGACTTTGTTTTCAAAGTATATTACTTAGTCCCCATATGAGGCTAAGTCAGAATGATCGAGTGAAGACATACAACGAACGACTCATGGATGACTGCCCTCAACGAACGATCAAAAATAAACACGGTTCCTAATGGTATCACTCAAAAGTGCTCGTAACAATGTTCCAGGGATGACTTAACCCATCTCAATATCAATTGCAATTTAAAGCCGCACGACGATGGCCTAATCTATCACCACCTCAAAGACAGTCTCAAGCTGCCCAGGGATGACTAAACTCATCACTGGCTCAACAGCAGTCTCAAGCTACACAGGGATGACATAACCCATCTCAATATCAATGGTAGGCCTAGGGATGATTTAACCCATCTCAGTATCAATGGCAGCTTAAAGCTACCCAAGGATGACTTAACCCATCTCAGTATCAATGGCAGTTTAAAGTTGCTTAGGAATGGCTTACCCCATCACCGCCTCAACGAAAGTCTCAAGCTACCTAAGGATGGCTTAATCCATCACCGTCTTAGCAACAGTCTCAAGCTGCTCAAGGATGGCTTAACCCATCTCAGTATTAATGGCAGTCTCAAGCGGCACAAGGATGGCTTAACCCATCCCAGTATTAATAATAGTCTCAAAGTACCCAGGGATGGCTTAACCCATAACCACCTCAACGGCAGTCTTAAGCTCTGGGATGACTTAATCCATCTCAATATCAATGGTAGTCTCAAGCTGCCTGGGGATGGCTTAACTCATCACCGCCTTAACGACAGTCTTAAGCTACCCAAGGATGGCTTAACCCATCTCAATATCAATGACACTCTCAAGTTGTCTAGGATGACTTAACCCATCTTAGTATCAACGACAGTTTAAAGTTGCCCGAGGATGGCTTAACCCATCACAATGACAATTGGCAGTCTAAAGCCGTCCGGAGATGTCTTAACCCATCATCATCATCGCCCAACAGTTAAGGCCTTAAAAGCTTCACGTGTCGTACAATATTCAGTTTCTTCAGTACAAGGAATTTTCTCATAAGATCAACACCATTGAACTCTTGTCGCCATGCTTTATCACCCTTAAAAGGTGCAACATGGATTGAGTTGAACAATAAAAGTGGTTGCAGCCCATTGACGACGGTGGCGAATCCTTGATTTTTCTCCCACGAGATCATAAAGTGCGAATGTTCGAAATTCAGAGACAAGTGCCAACGATTATATCCACGCGAACAACCCAGCAGTGAGATTGATATCGTGAAAAGATAAACACAAGAGGTAAACAACATTATGAAGAAAGTACTATGCCATGCAAACTCTGTTATTCAAATGAATGGATAAGCCCAAGATGAAGATGGAGGGTGAAGATTCAAAGATGGGAAATTCATGGTTATCCCTTGAAAACCATAATTTAATAGTATAAAAATGGGACTTCTCAGTCACACATTTTTTCTGATAGACACAGTTCAGTAGAGATAACTGTTCTTACAAGGTTTTGTCCCAGTAAGAATTAAGAGTGGAAAAGAGAGTGAAATATTCAAGACACAAAGAAAGAGATAATCGTCTACTACGATTCAATTGAAACTGTTATCTTAAGAAGACCAGACTTGAAGGACAATATCCACAGGTACCTACATCCACAGGTATATGGGCCGATATGCTCTCGATATTATCTTTTTCCTTTTGATATGTCTGTATATTTTCTTCCTTTAGAAATGAATGTATAGGTTTCAAGGCCAGAATCAAATGTTTTCAACTTATTTTCTTTTCTTCAGTTGATGTAGATTATAACAGAGGATTAAACGTATGAAATTATTCAGTGCGCAGTAAAATAGAATGCATATGTTTCTGATATGAAGTGCAAGGGCGAATTTGGCCCCAAATGTGATGTCCTCTGGTTTTTCGATTTGGAGTCTAATGTTTGTCTAAACATTCTCATTTTAAGCATCTACATTTCGGATCGTCCACAAGCACCACCCTTAAATGATTTTGTACAAACATTACATACACCAATAGGGCGGAAATCTTCATAGCCTTAAGGGAGTCCACTTTAGGTATTAAACAAATGAAAGTGGAATTCATTTGTTTGATAAATTTACCTTTCCTAAAGAAGTCTCTGAGAGCCATAAAGAAAGCCACAAAACTCCTTTCTTCACAAACAAATGAAGTAAGAACCCTAAGCTCTGATAACTGTTGTTGAGATCGATAGTGGTAAAAATACAGTAGGGGTATATCTCATTAATAAGAATAGTGCATCAAAAATCACATAAACTAGCAATGGAAATAACATGGCATCAAAACAATATCATGGAATGAAAATACCCAACAAGCGTAACACATAACACAAGGATTTAATGTGGTTCAATCACAATATCATGACCTACATCCACAGGAGAATGGTACGAGACTTTACTTACTAATTTGGGACAATTGCAAGGTGAAATCAACGCTCAAAACTTCAAATTATAGCAATCATTTCTCACTCTAAATAGGGCCCAAAAACTGGGCACCAAGAACACCTAAATGGATTCTTCTTGACACTTTCTCTCACTAAACTAAGGCACACAACAAACCCTAAATGGAGCTCAAGCTTTTTCCCCCCTCTCTCCCTCTATATATATATATATATATATATATGTAAGGAAAAGATTTTGCCAGTCTACGGGCTGATAGGTACAGTGTCAGCGAATGGCTAAGATTGAATCTGGGTCGAGCTGACAGTCACGACCTCATTTCGTGTTTAAAATTTCATTATTTTTTTACAAATCCAGATCACCTCTATTCTTCAAAAATATAAGAATCTAATAAAAATATAAAGAAAATAATTCTTAAAATATAAATCAATCAAAATACCCCAGAAACCTTTTGGGGGTATTTTAGTCAATTTATATTTTACAAATTATTGTTTTTATATTTTTATTAGGTATGCCTTGATGAGAAAAATGAACGTCTAAAATTCAAGTGATTTACATTTGTAGTAAAAAAATGAAAATTCAAATATGAAATGAGATTGTAATCGTCAGATCAGCCTAGATTGAATCTGAAC
>NW_006500125.1:3801656-3822369 GCF_000471905.2 Amborella trichopoda | reverse complement strand
ATATATATATATATATATATATATATATATATATATAAACCGAGAGAGAATCATGTTGTAATAAGAGTTTTGTTGTATTACAATTACAGACCATAGTATTTTACCATCAAAAGGCGCTATGCTAAGTGCAATGTTAGAAAAACGAGAGAAATTTCCACATAATTCGACTAGCTGATGACAAAATTAGGAGTTTTAACTTATTATCTATGTTTTTTATATTTTTTTTTGGGGTTTCTCTTTGTGAAATGTTATCATTATAAAAATTCTTGTTGCTGAAAGATATTCTACTTCCTCGAGATTAATGTTCATTTACTCCCTCGGGTAGAACTCCACTTCATATTAGTTTTAGGACCCCAAATAGAAATTAACTTCTTTAACACATAGATTAACCCCAATAAAAAAAATTCCCAATTGCACCTTACAAGTACTTAAAAACAAAACAATTGTTTCAAGATTGAATAGAAAACCATCCAAATTTTTTAAATGGTGAGATCTAATCATTAGAAAACTCAAATTTCTTTTTTCGTTTTTTAGAATAATCATCTAGATTCTAAAGTGATTATCTAACTTTCAGATGGAAAAATCCTCGCAAGTAGGTTACTTGATTGAGGGAGTAGAAGTAAACTATGCTCTCGAGGGAGCATAGTACTCATGCTCATTCTTATTTTTGGTAGGCATGACTAGAATATAAAATTCATTTCTAAATTTTTTATCAGGAAACATGTATATAAAGTGTCAACTTTATAACATAGAAGTAAAACGTGCCTCAAAAATCCTTCAAAAAATATTATTCCAATATTGGAGAACCCTCCAATTGATGATCTCAACTACATGATGTATAGATATGAAAAAAAAAAAAAAAAGATTTCAAGCCTAAAAAGTAGTATATCTTGTGACACAGTATTTGGACTATCTATTTTCAAACTTTTCAAATATTTATAGATCTACTCGATCAACACTAGTTTCGGAATTTTAAATTTCATGCTTAAATCTAAAAATAGATTTTCAGGTTGCCCTAAGAATTTCTAACGCCAAAATTCATCTTTCTTTTTTTAAAAAAAAGTTGATGGTAATTTCATTGAGTGAATGAGATTACAAGAAGAAACACAAAACAAAACAGAAAGAAGGGAAAAAATAAGGGGGAGAGGAGACAAGAGGGAAAAAGAGGGAGGGTACAGGAGCCTTCAAGAAGAGGTTAATTTTGCCAATCTGTCGGTGACGCCATTCCTTGCTCTCACTTCCTTTCCTTGAATGGCCATGACAATCTCATCCATGATCGAAGTGAGCCGCTAGGGGACTAGGCTAGGATTCTTGCACCAATTAATAACATTTACAGAGTCCCTTTCTACTATGATTCTATTGCGGGTGCCATAGAGCCTCACAAGTCATTCTTTAACTGCCAAGAGCTCAGCCTTATTGATCTCGCGGAATTCCAGTTGGTCATGGCAAGAGAAAATGGTGAGCGATGAGGAATCCCAAAGTAGATCACCGAAGCCACTATAGGGGGATTCAGGTTGAACACTACCATCGAAGTTAAGCTTGCACCATCCCCTCAGGTGGCGCATTTCAAACTGCTGATCTGATCATTTTCCTTTTCCATTTCCATGTGGAGAGCAGTTCCACAAAATTAGACAGGAAAAACTCCTTTGGAACACTTTCAAGATCTAGAAATGCTTGGGCCCAAAGAACCACCAGTTTAATCACCGTCCTTTGAAAATCATTAATACTTTTAGAGACCCCCTCAAAGACCCTGGAGTTCCTTTCTTTCTATAAAGTACAAAGAAAAGGCTGAGATAAGTAATTTCAAAGGTGATTGCCAAGTTGGAGAAAGGAGGATTAAGAGAGATCGCAAACAGTTGATGGCCAAAATTCATCTTCCGAGCCTTGGTTAATTATTTAAGGTTGACATCTCGTACAAGCCACACCCATTTTATTAAGTTCTCTTTGCTTTCATTTCACCTTATACAAACCACACACATTTTATTTACTTTGCTTTGTTTTTTATTTCTTTTCAATAGTATATTAATCAAGATCTGGATAAAACCATAAAAAGCGGTCTCAAGAAATATGCATACATATTTTTGACAGCTTTATCTTTGAATTAATGTAATAAATCAATTAAATATTTAAGTAAAGAGATCTTGGAGATAAAAATATAATCAAAAGGCAAAGAAAGGAAATATTTCATAAAATTTAAGGAAAATTAAGAGTTATGAAAAATCTAAAAGTCACACTCCCAATGGCTTCAAAACCTTTTGGAATCGCTTCCAATAACTTTGCAGAATTCTATGCTCTCAAAGAGGGCTTGGTTTTAGCCATTCAGCTAAATTGTTCCCCTCTTCAGATTGAAATTGACTAAGTTTTGCTCAATGATAGTATGCATGAATAATGTCGACCTCATTGGAAGTTATATACGATTGCAACAAATTATAGACAACGACTTTCTAATAATGGATAGTCTTGATTATTTTTCATGAAGCCAATATAGTGGTTAACATTCTTGCAAAGAGGGCCATATCTCTTTTACAAACTACTATTTGGCATTCACATCTACCGGATTTTATTTTTCTTGCATTTTACTTCATGATTTGTCACAAGTGCCTTGTTTCAGGGTTATAAAGAAATAAGCTATCTGTATTTTAAATATTAATAAAAATCTGGTAGGGGGCTTCTCCCCCATTGACTTACTCAAAAAAATAAAACAAACACTCCCATGGCTTCTTGCGGCTCGAATATTAAAATTGAAACCTAGTCTTAACTCCCACAACCAAGTCTCTCTCTGTCTCTAATATGGTTCGTGTCCCTTCGCACATAACATTCCTCACACGAAACAACTGAAGTAAATGCGAGAAGCTGAGATGATGGCTCTATGTATGTTTTTAGGGCAAGCTTTCTATGTTTTTTCTGCTGCATAAAACTTATATATTTATCTTTATCCAACCATCTATTCTGAATGGATGGTTAAGATTGCCCCAATCACAATGTCACATCTCTACACTATTTTATTTTTAATTTTTTTCTATAAATTATTTTGACACCAAATTTTGGACATCCAATCCTCTATTAAAGTCCCACTAATGAAAAATATAAAAACAGTATTTCTAATAAAATAAAATGACCAAAATAACTATGAAAGCTTCAAGGGATATTATGGTCATTATATTTTATCGAAAAATTAATTTTAATTTTTTTTATAGGCACACCCCAATGAGAAGATGACATGTACCAAATTTCATATTCATAAAATTTATATTAAAAAAAAGAGAAATGATCCTATAAGACCCTCCCCCACCTATGAGTGTTGGACCCCAAAGGGTCACCATTAAATTTGGCACGGATCTATAGAAAAGTCAAATCCTACACCCATGTGATAATGTTTTTAGAGATCCGCGCCAACTTTAATAGTGATCCTTTAGGGTCCTACACACATAAGTAGGGGAGGTCCTATAGGATCATTACTCAGAAAAAAACTAAAAAAAAATACTTTGAGACGTCAGATCTAAGATCAAACAGTGATGGGCTCTCTTGATCAAAATTGGATGGAGGATGGTAGGGGAAACATAGATTTTCTATGTTGTAGGGGAAGTATAGAAACCTTTCCCAGCCCTATTTCTCTGCGACCAAGCACGAGTATGTAGAAATACGGGCGTCTTAATAGATATATTTTTGAGATGGGCTTTTGGACTTATTTTTTTAAGGACATTTAATCTCTAACCGAGATCATGAATATGAAAAAATAAATAAATTAAAAATTAAAAATAATAATTCTAATAAAAAAACATTTAGACCAATAGTTTTCATTGTTTTTAGATGAAACACCTACATGCATCCATCTTTAAGATGGATGCTTTACACTTTCTGGACCGTGTATAAAATCATGCGGTCCAGCCCGCATGAAACAATTTTCCATATCTTTGTGTATGTCTTCCTCACAATCTTTAGCTAGGTTCAATGAGTCAGCTAGGGATTAGACTTGCCTGAGCAAAGTAATTCTGGTAAGTCCAAATGAAGTCACCCGTGAAATGTACGAGCTCAAAAAGGCAAAAAATAAAAGTAATAAATTAATTAGAAATAAAAAAAAAAAAAATTATCTCATGCGGGCTGGACCGCATTTCTACATATGCAGTCAAGAAAGTGTAAAGCATCCATCTTAAAGATGGATGCAAGTAGGTGTTCCATCTAGAAACAATAGAAACTAATGGTCCATTATTTGTAGTTTTTAAAATTTATTTATTTTTTTCATACTCATGATCCCCATGTTAGAGATTACATGTCCTTAAAAATTAAGTATTAAAATGCATCTCAAAAATAGATTTATTAAGAGGCCCACATTTCTACATATGCGGGCTTGGCCGCGTAGAAACCGGGTCCAAAAAAAAAAAAGTAAAAAACAAACTAAACTATAACCAACATTAAAATGTACAAAAACAATGGAAAATATATAAAAGATCAAAGTTGGAAAAACTTGATTTATTGCTAAACACAATTAAAAAAATCCCAAAAAAGAAAAAATAATAGAAAAATATAGTACAATTTAAGAAAAATTCACAAATCATCCTCAAAAAGTCAAAATAATATATAAATTAACTTTGTATGAAGTATAAATTGCTTCTTTTTTATAACTAAACTAGTACCTTGGAACTCAGTTAAACAAGGTGCTAAATCCGAATAACTCAGCCGTACCCAAGTCTACCTAGCCGAGCCTTAAAACCAAGGAAAGATTGCTATACTTCCCCTACTACATAGAAGATATATGCTTCTCCCCCAATCGAGCCGTCCGATTTAGATCAAGTGAGCCACTGACCATTTGACCTAGATTCGATGCCTCTAAGTATTTTATTTTTAGTTTTTGTCAACAAATTATATAATATGAAATTTGGTATGTGTCATCATTTCAATGAGGCGCACCTAAAACAAAATTAACAACAATTTTTTAATAAAATATAATTAGCAGCCCATTCAAAATAGACAGTTGGATAAGGGGGAAATATACAAATTTTATGCAATAGGAGAAACATAGAAAGCTTGTCTAGATCTCTTCATCATGATAGGTTGGATTTCCTTTAGGCAATATACCGCGACAGCTTCTCACACCTTTAAAAGCTAACAAACTTATAAGAATATATCCTTCACTCTAGGAAGAAGTAGGCACCTTGGTTGTCAAAGAAACTCATTTTATTTATGGAGTTGTTCACAATTTTCAATCTTAGTGTGAAAGTGGATGTTGAGAGTGTGAAGCCCGTATTTTCTATGATTAGGAAGTCCCATGATTTAAGCAACTTGGATATCTTTTGTTCCTATTATCATGGGGATGCTAAACCTTATGTTTAGGAATTTATGTGATTTAGTTGGAAGGCAATATGAGTCCTATTTTGTAGGAAAACCCAAGTTTGTTAGATATAGAAAAACTAGCCAAAATAGGATGGGCCTCGCATGGATTTTTGTTGGGGTTTTTTTCTTTATGAGTTGCATCTTGCAGAGGGAGAAAATTTGTGAGGAAGGTAAATATTAAGAGAGAAATGATTAGTTCTTTAGACCTTGGTGGATATCCTAGAGAGATAAAAGACCATAGGTTTGAGAGAGAGCTTGTAATCTCTTTGTATTTTTCATGTAGGCAATTTGCTGAACTATGTAAATCTTTGTGTCTCGCTTCTTTAATTTTATAAACTATTTTTTTTTTTTGATTTTTCCTAAACCTTGGTTTTTATCTTCTATAATTGGTATAAGATCCTTAACGTTTAAGATCCTTGCTAAGCACAACGTTTGTGGCAAATACAGTTATTTGAAGATGACTGGAGGAAGTTCAACTAGATATAAAGTTTTTAAATTTTTCGGTTTCGATTTCTCAACCTGAAAATTAAATATGTATGTGATATTGGTGAATGTGGAGTGGCTTAAAAGGTAAAGAAAATAAACATGCAAAGATGGTTCATGAGGAATTTGATGAATTGGTTAGGGCAAATATTTTTTTGGCATTTAATAAGTATGTTTTATTTAATGTCTCATTAGAAACTACCACAAAAGATTTATGGGATAACCTGGAAAATATATATGAAGGCAAATCTCTTTCTAATAAAATTTTTCTTCGTCGATAGCTTTACAATCTCAATATGAGTGATGGTGCATATTTGCAAGGGCATTTAAATGAATTTAATGCCTTGATTAGCAAGTTGATGTCACTAGATGTAAAAATTAATGAAGAAGATAAAACAACTATATTACTTTGTTTTATGCCAGAATTATGGATGGACTGATCACATTTTAGTGGTGCAAAATCTCTTGAATTTGATTCCCTTGTTTCAGCACTTCTGATAGGGGAGTCAAGCCGAAAGTCTGGTATGGATTTTATCTAAAAATGTGTTTGTAGTACTTGGTAGATCGATGTATAGAACTACAATAAGAGATCAATAGAGGTCCAAATCAAGAGGGCATAAGAAAGGGTAGTATTGGAGCTGTGGAAAATTAGGTCAGGTGAAGAAAGATTGTAAGGCACAAAAAGGGAACTACGAAGCCCCTAAATCTTTTTCTAATGAGAAGTTTAGTTCAAGTCATTCCCAAGGAAATCTAATAGAAGAAATTAAGTTTTTTTAATATAAATCTAGTTCAAGTCAATTCCAAAGAAATCTAGTAGAAGAAATTAAGTTTTTTGAAGATAGAAATTATGTCTGTGGATAGTGGGGAAATTTTACAGTAGTGGCTGCTTGATTCAAGTGCATCCTTTCAAATTACACCACATAGGAATTGGTTCTACAAATCCAACTATGTGATAGAGTTATTATTCATATGGGAAACAATATCTCATGTAAAATAGCGGGAGTTGGAGATGCAAGAATTTCATTAGAGTAACATGAGGAATCGCATGTGTCAAACATGTTCTAGGTTGAAGGAGTCCGTCTTTAGAAAAAATTGATGAACAAGATTTTCATTTTACAGGCAAGAATAGATTTTCGAAATTTTCAAAAGGGAGCATTAGTGGTTACAAAAGGAGAGTTAGATGTCAATTTGTACAGACTTGTTGGAGAAAATATTTTAAGAGAGGCCAATATTGCAAAGGTAGACTCTATCAAAAGACATGACATGCGCATTTGGATCACATGAGCAAACGTGAACTTAAGGTACTTCTCAATAAAAACCTACTCCCTGGTTTAAAATATTTTAATATAGATTTTTGTAAGTCATGCTTATTTGAAAAGTAGAATAAATTGCATTTTGTTTTATCCACTACTAAATGTAAGGATTTTTTGGAATTGATTTATTTAGACACATTCACTTATTATTTTTATGGGGGATGTTGCATATTTTATCATTTTTATTGATGATTTTTCAAGAAAAGTATGGATTTATATGCTGAAAAAGCAATCATATGCTTTCATTTGTTTCAAGAAAATTAAGGTATTGGAAGAAAATTAGAAAGGTAAGAACATCAAATGTCTAAGAACTGATAATGGATGAGAACTTTGTTTTGGTAAAAATAATTGTTGTAGTGAGCATGGTATTGCTAAGAAGTTAACCATTCTCTAAACACCTCAGCAAAATGGCATTCCTAAGGCAATAAATTGTACCTTTACGGGGTGCCAAGTGTATGTTGAGTATTGTAGGATCAGTGCAGAGCTTTTGGGTAGATGCAGTTCGTGTAGCTTGTTTCCTAATTAATGTCTCTCATTTCTGTTGTTAATTACAAGACACTGGAAGAGGTTTGGACAAGTAAACCAGTTGATCATTCTTTTCTTTATGCTTTTGGTTGTGTTACATATTTTTTTATTCCAAAGGAGAAGAGAACTAAGTTAGACACAAAATTAAAAAAATGTGTGTTTCTTGGTTAAGTTGATGGTACAAAGAAGAATAGATTGTGGGATCCTTTTGATCGCAAGATTATTGTTAGTCGGATGATGTTTTCAATGAAAATTTCACACAAAATAAAAAAAAGATGAGCCATATACAAAAACTGTTGAGGTGTATTGCACCTATGAGAACCAGCAAGATAGTGGTCAGGACCAAGAATCTAAAATTGTTTAAGAGCTTGAAGAATATTTAGGTGATGTTAAATTAAGCAGATTTTACAGACCTAAAATGACTTCTAGGAGGCTTAACGACTATATCTTTTCATATTCTTGCCTAATAGAGGAGGGTGAGCCAATTTTTTTTATCATGGGGCTATTGAAGCCGATGAAACTTGTCAATGGAGAGCATCCATAGAACAAGAGATGGACGCCTTACGAAAAAATAAAACATGGGACCTCATCGAACTATCAATGAAGTGAAAAGCAATTGGTTGCTGGTAGATCTTCAAAATGTAGAATGGTCCTGTGATGTTGTTGAAAGGTATAAAGCTCGATTAATTGTGAAAAGTTATGCTCAGAAATCAGGTATTGATTTTGATGAGATTTTCTCTCATATTGTATGCATGTCTACTAATAGAGGTTTTTAGCTATGACTGTTGTTCTTGGTCTAGAGTTCAAACAATTAGATGTGAAAACTGTTTTTTTGCATGGTGACTTAAAAAAAAAGTACTTATATAACATAACCTAGCGATTTTATTGAGAAAAGTAAAGAAAATTTGGTTTGTAGGCTCAAGAAATTGTTGTATAGGTTGAAACAGGTGTCGAGGTGTTGGTACAAACAATTTAACTCTTTTGATGAGATTTTCTTTGTTGTTGTGTGCATGTCCACTAATAGTGTTTTTGAGCTCCGGCTGCTGTTCTTGATCTAGAGTTTGAACAATTAGATACAAAAGCTATTTTTTTGCGTGGTGACCTAAAAGAAAAAATTTATATAACATAACCTGGTAGTTTTATTGAGAAAGGTAAAGATAATTTGGTTTGTAGGCTCAATAAATTGTTGTATTGGTTGAGACAGGTACGGAGGTCTTGGTACAAATGATTTAACTTTTTTATATTGAGTTTGAATTTTTGTAGATATAAAGCTGACTATTGTTCCTATTTTTGTGGTTATGATGATGAAAACTTTATTATTTTGTTATTTTATGTTGCAATGATGTGCTTAAAGCTTATCGTAAGAAACGAATCGACTTATACAGTCCTTTGTGGCTCCGATGGCAACTAGATCAATGCGTGATTGCCTCAATAAATAGAGAAGTTCCCATTGAAATTCAATATAAATCTTTGGGTATCTACCATGAGATGGTATGGTTCAAGCATGAAAGATCGATGGAGTCTACCCTTCTTTTTCAAATCCAAGTAATTAACCATAAAACTCCTTGGATTATCTGTTAACGACTCAATCAATTACTCTTTCGGAATGATAAAAAAGGGATCACTTAAACTGGGATGCAATTTTTGGGGAATATGAGCCGAAGCAATAACATTACAATATTTGGAGAGATGGTTCACTAATATACCGAGGGATATGTAATTCGACTCATTCACATACAGATCATGAATATTTGGAATCCGGGATCTCTTTTGAAGAATCCATACATCCCTTATTAGTGTGTGGACAACTATCTCTCGAGCACACGTTGAGGTTCGATCTCAATAGGGGAAATGGAGCACCTAACAACGCATCTTCACAGGCTAAGAACTACTTTTCATTCCAGGGTGAGGGCGGGATCGTACCTAACATGATTGTTGCATTACCAAATAAAGCAAATATTTCAATACTTAGAGTTCAGTTGGCGAGAGAATTTACGATGAAAGATTTGAGAGCCATTAATCAAATTCTTGGGAGGAGTATACATAGAAAAAGGAAGAACAAGAAAACTTGGTTAACTCAAAAGAGTTTTATGGAGAGGGTGCAGCTCTTCAATATGTAGAATGCCAAATCAATTAGTACCCTATTTCCTATGCCTATCAAGTTATCTTTAAAACACTGATGCAGAGGAGACACAAATGTCTCGATTACCATATTCATCAGCGATAGAGAGCCTCATGTTTGCTATGGTTAGCACCAAACTTGACATAGTGCAAGCAGTGAGAGTTATGAGCAAATATATAGCAAATTCTGCCAATCATCACTAGACCGTTATGAAGTGGATCCTTCAGTATTTGAGTGGAACTCATAATGTATTACAGCGGGATGAATTTGAAGGTCGCTGACTATGTTAATGTAGATCTTGTATGTGACTTGAATAAAAGAAGGTCTCCTATTAGGCATGTTTTTGCCTTGGTAGGTGGTCTAATTAGTTGGTTATCAAGGTTGCAATCTGTGGTGGTTGTGTCTTCTATAAAAGTTGAGTATACGTCACTTACTTATACATCTAAAGAAGCAAGTTGGCTAAACAGGTTACTTAGTAAGTTCTAAGTTGTGCAAGAATGTATCCCTCGTCCTTGTGATAACTAAATTGCCTTGTTTTTTGCAAAGAATTCAGCCTTCCAAGATATGACTAAGAATGTTGATATTCAATATCACTTTATTTGTGATGTGGTAGAAGATGAAATAATTTTATAATAAAAAATACATATTAATGACAATCCAACAGATATGTTGAGCAAGTCCATTGGCAAAGGGAAGTTCTTTTACTTGTTGCAAGACTTCCTTGGGGCTTTGTGGTTATTTTGATGATTTGCAGCTGGTGGGCAGTAATTTCTATACTACTCAGCTACTTAGAATGGAAACGTGTCTTCATGTGAGAGAATATTGAGTATGTGAAGCCCATATTTCTTATGATTAGGAAGTCGCTTGATTTAAGCCATTTGGATATCTTTTGTTCCTATTATTATGGGGGTGGTAGCCCTTTTTGTTTAGGAATTCATGTGATTTAGTTGGAGGACAAATAGGAGTCCTATTTTATGGGAAAACCAAGTTTTATTAGATATAGAAAAACTAAGCAAAATAAGATGGGCCTCAGATGGGTTTTTCTTAGGGATTTCTTCTTTATAAGTTGTATCTTGTAGAGAGAAAATTAGTGAGGAAGGCAAATATTCAGAAAGAAAAAGCTTGTTCCTTAGTCCTTGGTGGATGTTCTAAAGAGAAAAATACCTTAAAGCTTGAGAGAGAATTTGTAATCCCTTTGTGTTCTTCATATTTGCATAGTGTTTTTCTAATTATTAGAAGATAATTTTGTTGCTCCATGGACATAAGCAATTTGTAGAACCACACAAATCTTTGTGTCTCACTTCTTTCTCTTTATTTTTCCCAAACCTAAGTTTTATCCTCTACAATGGAATAGCTTTTCATATTATGCTTGCAAATAACCGAATTAGATTTTCTCCACATCATTATGAGGCAGGGGAGTTTGGAGTTTCTCCATAGCTTCTCCTGACATATACTCGATAGCATTGTTTTCAAACTTGGCCCGGGCCTCGGATTCGACCTTGGCCTGAGCTTGATAACTCAGCCGAATAATATACAGGGCTGACAAGCCCAAAAAGATTAAAAAACTAAAAAAAATAAAAAAGAATTGTAAAAAATAGGATAAAATAGCAAAATTTAAACTAAACAAAAAACAACAAAATAAGTCTAAATAAGCCGAAAAATATAAAACATGGATTTAGATCAAAATGATTTGCATTTCCAGACATTTCCAAGAAATCCAAAAAAACAGAGAAAAATGCAAAAATAGGCTATGACAAGAAGAACTCTAATTCGACATATCATTGCTAAAAAATCCCAATTACATATAATAGTTAGACATTGATTGAACCATTTAATATATTTTTAAAATTTCTTAAATAACCCGCGTTGCACATCCACATGGCAAGGAGCCGAATCCGAGTAACTTGGAGGAGTTTCAATCACTACTCCATAGATTGTGTTATACTCCATTGCTTCTAAGCACCATGGTGTTGTAATTTATACCTCAATAAAAAGACAGTTATTTATTACTAAAAGTAGGTGGTGAAAAAAAAAGGAATCATTGAGCTATACATTCATTAGCAGTGCACAACTCCTTCAGAAGTCATAATCGACATTTCATTTTAAAACATATTTTGGCCGCAAGCACCGTGCTTTCCCAGATCATAAGTTCTTGCTAAACAGACTCTTTCTCTTCCTCCTGTGAATGAAGTCCAATTCACCTCATCTTCTTAATGAAGTCAGACTAAGTCTCACCTTCTTCCTCATTCTTTAAGTTCTCAGGAATTTGGGTGAATTATTGTTCTGGCCTTCTCCTTCCCACCATTTTCTCTGTAAATAAATAGCTAGTCATTCTAGAATACCGACAACAAGAGCCTAGATCAAAAGGGAGCTTCTTTAACCATGGGTATTCCAGTATAGTCACCTTCGGCAGCCAATTCAAGACAGAGTTCCATATAACATCCATTCACCTGCAATATCCGATTTGGGGAGATCGCATAGTTCGAATCCTCAATTTTCTTAGCTAGAGATATATCATCTTCCATCTCCATTTTATATCATCTCCTTTCATTCCTTACAGATACCAGAAATATGTGTATTTTGCAAACTTTTGAACACTTCAGCTTCTTAAATGAACTGATAATAGGTAAATTTTGTATTTCAAGTTTCTTCCAGGAGAATTAAACCACTGATGGTAATAGTGAATTGTTGATCTCTAAATGTCGTGTGCTCATCTCTAATGGTTTGAACCATTCATCATTTATTTGAAATTTCTATATAAATGTCAACTCGTATAAGGGGGATAAGGAACGTTGGAGACATCTCACACTCATTTGAATCAGGCTAGGTATTCAAAGGGCTTTCAAACTTCAAAGAAATTGGCTAATTGAACAATTGCGTTGTAGTAGCAACATAATAAGTTTGTTGAATTCGACATTCAATGAAAAACCTTTTACTTCTTTATTTCGTAGGCACTTCATATCTTCTAATATCTCCCTCAATAAACCGACAATGTATTGAGAACTTGGGAACACATCCAAACCCAAAAGATATTACCCCCAACAACAATTCCTTCATCCTCTCATTAATCTTCAATACTTAGACACCAATTATCTCGTCGTGTCATATTTTTTCATTATATTTCTATGAAATAACTTATTAAAATGCACATGATTTTCAGGTTTCTAACTAAAGCATGTTTATTGTGTCTTCCTAAGCATTGCGTCTATTTTCACATTAATCCTCAGGAAATAAGCAATTAGTCCTCTGGATACATAAGAAACAAAGCTTTATCCGAACTGAATTTCAAATAGATAATTTCTCATTTAATCATACCTTAGAGACTTGCAGCCCCCTCAGTCAGCTCGTCGCGTTCTCTATCACCACAATTGTATCAATGCAATTTAATTAGGCAGACAACTATAATCGCAAGCGGCAAATCTTCACACATCTTAAGGACAAACTTGACATGGGGTTGCATCAATTCAGAGGAAATCCGCTTCACTAATTCTGCCCTAATACTGTAGGGAGGCCACCTATTTGTGCACCAACCTCTGATAGGTATCTTACCCTTTTTGTACCCATCTTTTAGGTAACCAGCTTTTCCTCCAATTTTACTTACTGCCTTCAACCATTCATGTACTTGGTGCTTAGGGATCTTTCCAATTCCCATAGCTGTGCCCAAATCTCTCTTGCTGTATGTCATCTTTCTTCTTGTTGTCCGTCTCTTTCAATCGATCGATCTCGTTAACAAAGTCGAGATTTGGATCTGTGGATTGGGAGAAAGAAACTAACTGCAAGAAAAGTGTTGATGGTTTGGCAAATTGAAGTAACGGTTCAGAGAGGATTTCAAGAGATGGAAAACCAGGTTTCTTCTTAGAATAGGATCTGTGAGATTCATAGAGAGAAAAACCAGGTGAGAGGAAACTGAAATAACTGAGGAGAGAAGAAATTCAAAATATGGAAAAAGATAATCAAAAGATGGAAGAAAGTTAAAGAGATGGAGAAGATGAAGTTTGCGAAACGACCCAAAAGATGGTGAGAGGCTGAAGTTCACATAGTTCATACTTGATAGCATTTTATAAGGTTAGGTTAACTCCCTGTGTTTTTTTAATTTTTTCGTCTTTTAATTAGTATGAAAGAAGATTCTTCAGAAAAATGCTTTAACGATTGCCAACAGGCTTCATCATAAAATATTATATAAAAAATATGAGTAATGATTTATAAAACCTTTCTACGCTTATGCATAAATCCTTAAATTATTACCCTTCAATTTAATAGAGATCATTAAAAAAATTAAATATCATATTCATGCGATAATTTTTTAATAAAATTGTACTAAATTTAATGATGACCATTTAAAATCCTACATAGACAAAAAAAAAAATTCCCTAAAACCATTACACAAAAATATATATGTGATCTATCACTTTGCTGTTTTCTAGTGGCATATTTCCCTTTTCTACTTATTCTTTTGCTTTTCCTGTGGATCGCATGTGAGTGCCATTATTTCCTTCTTTATTTCCTAGGGCCCAGTAGCCTCGTCTACTGTTCCATTCAGCTAGGCAGTGCATTTGTTGAGGTAATAATTGCGTTTTCATAATATTCTTATTCGAAAAAGGTCTATATAAGGGTGAGCCCAAAACAATCAAACTAAGTGTGTATCGAAAATTATGGGCCAAATAGTTAACAACATTTGAAATTTCATTTCAGTCCCATGCGAGAAACATATTAAGGCAGTAGTGAGACATAATGTTTACTTTCTTAATTCTGACCTAAATTGCTGAAAAATTCCACTCCAAAAACTTTTATGGTTGTTTTGACTATGAAATTAAAAATAAAAATATTGAATCCATCCATCACTTGATCTGCATTAGAAAGATGACAAATTCAAGGTTAAAAAAAATAAAATTTAGTGCTTTTAGTGGCACATAGCATGTCGCTTATGTCACACATATTAAGTCATAAGTGATAGTATAAACCATTGTTCACAAAATCAAATCGGAATGATTAACTGGATATGGGTCTAGAAGCGGTTCAACCGGCCTAACCCGTAAACCGGCTGACTTTACCGCTCCAACCAGGCAAGTCTTGGGAGGTCAAAAAGGAGTTGAAAAAAAATTTAAAAAAAAATACAAAAAAAAAATGATAAAATATGAAAAGTATATAAAGAATGATTAAAACAAAACACATTAAAATGAAGTTGAAAATTAATGAAAATAATGGATTTTAATCCATTTTATATTTTTCAATGGCTATTTTTAAAATTTTCTAAAAAAGATGGGAAACTATAAAAGTGAGTATTAATGACCAAAATAATATTTAATCTTTGCCATAATTTAAAAAATATTTTAAAAAAAGCATTACAAATCAAATTCTTTATTTTTTAGAATTTATATACATCTTTTTAAAAAATACCAGTTGATTACCCTAACCGCCCAAAACTAGAACCGGCTAGTGGCCAGTTTCGATCTAACGAGGCGGTTAGTGGTTACATCGGGCGTTTTTTCAAACAATGGTATAAACCAATGGTTTAAAAAGCGGATTGGTGACCCGGATCGGGCACTTCAAAAACCGATCCGGATCCGCGAATAGGCGATCCAGATCAAGAATCTGCTGAATCAGTCCGATTAAAGCTTCAAAAAAATCCGAAAGAATTATTAAAATTCATTATAAATATTTTTTTTTAGGAATCCAATAAGAAATGAGGGTACTAGATTATTAACTTTCATTTTTTTTATCAATTTGTGAATATTGAGATGCTCTTTCCCTGTATAAACTTAAGTATTAAATTTGCATCACATAAAAGAAAAATCATAGAATTATCATGGATAAAATATATAATTATACATGGACTATAATAAATAGTAGACTAAATCATTGAAAGAATAGCCATTAAAATCTCGTTTTGGCGAAAAAACCTAATCTGCTAAAAAAACCCAAATTATTACAACCTAACTAACTATAATCCAAAATTATTACAACCTAACTAATTATAATATTATATACTTAAATTATAATTATTAGTTTACATTTTATAATTATTTTATTAGATAAATAATAACAAATTAAAAATATTTTATAATATTATCTAATTTAAAATGTATTATTGACAACTGTAAGAAAAATAGTACATTACATGATTTATAATGTAAAAATTAATAAATAAAATAAAAGATTTGGTTATCAATGTAAAAATTAATAAAATGTGTAAAATTTTTGGAAATAATACT
The DNA here is from genome assembly GCF_000471905.2 of Amborella trichopoda. The sequence goes on along the minus strand of NW_006500125.1, from coordinate 3,806,383 downwards.
TTAATTTATTATATGCCCAAGGAAGGGGGAATAAAAATTAGCTCAAGAAGGGATAAACTATTATATGGCCCAAGGGGGGATTCGAATTTGAGAAGTCAAAACAAATAACATTAGTGATAACCATCATGCTTCCTTAGCATATGTGTTTAAAATTGCCTATTAATAGCATATATTCACATTCTGTTTCCATTTAATGATGTTTGAAAATTATCCCACATCAAAGGATGAGTATTCAAATATGTTATATAAATAACTATGTAATTAGAAGATAAACACAAGTATGAAAACACTAGGGCATCCGTGCACATGCACGCATGCATGTGGCACGTGTGGCACATGTGGGAGTGGTGTGTGTCGCACGTGTGATGCGTACACACGTGTGAAGGTGTTTTTTAGGCCTGAACTGGTGCACACGTGCACGCGTACGTGTGTGTGTGGCATGTGTGAGAGTGTGTACCGTTCGTATCACACGTACACAAGTGTGGATGTGAAGGTGTTTTTGAGGCCTGAACCGGTGCACGCATGCATGTGTGTGTGGCACGTGTGGGAGTGTGTACCACTCGTGTCACACGTACACACGTGTGGGAGTGGTGCGTGTCGCACGCGTGATGCGTACACACGTGTGAAGGTGCTTTTGAAGCTAGAACTGGGAGGGAACCAGCTAGAACCGGGGGAGAACCGCTAGAACAGGGAGGGAACCGAATAGAATCCGGTGGGAACCGGCGGTTTTGCTCTAGAACCGGGCAGTTCCCGGTTTTGTGCTGAAATTGGGCGGTTCCCGGTTTTTTGTCGGAACCGGCATGAGCTGTGCCGATTCTCGAATCAAACCGAGTGAGTCCGGTTCGACTCGCCGATTTTTAAATCATTGGTATAAACAAACCTACTTCACTCCACACTGCTTGGTTTCTTCAAGGAAAGAATGGTCTGGTAAGCCCAACCTCTTTGCTAATAAGTCAAAGTTTCGGAAGGCACTAAAGGGCATAGAACTCAAATTGCCCCAATTTTTGCTTTTTGCTTTTTCATACTATTGTTATGTTTGCTCTTCTAGTTTCGTTTCTATTGCCTGTTGATAACACCTTGAACCATCTTTACCCTCTCTATGTTTTACTAAAGACCAACCATAAATGCCCTAGAAACTTGTGTTTTCTACCTTCAACCGATATTGTTTTGCTAGCAACCCGGTTTGTGATGATGGACCATCTTTACAATAGTTTTTCAGCTTCATTGATATTCTTATTAGTATTTTTCAACCTGTATGTTACCATATAAGTTGGTCCCTTGTGCACATCACCTCTAAACTATTTTCTTTTTCTTTAGAAAACCTCAAGCCTAACATTAAAGTAAGAATGGACACCCTAATAAAAATTTATGAGTCCCTAATTCACCCATACATGTAGCTTTGGTCTAAGTCTCATGAATGTATTAAAGACATGAGCCAATTACAAAATACTATTTTTGAAAGAGATGTGTTTTAAACATAATATTGTTAACAAAGGTTGTGAGTTTTCCGCTGTTAACTCTATGCTTATTGAATAGTTATGATGATCTTGCTTAATTCAGTTAAGTTTTTATTATTATTATTATTATTATTATCATTATTATTATTATTTTGTGTGATATATTCGAAAGAGGTCAAGTTGAACTTGAAGTTTAATTTGCCTTAATGATCACTTGTGGTTCTTACATTTGAAAAACTTGAAAAAATTGGTTTGCATGGGGCACATCATTTGGTATCGTTCTTGCGTTGAAAGATTATTACCTTCTTTTTAGAATTCATACTATATTGAAATCATGCAATTGTGGCAATGTTTTATTTCAATGATACAACATACTATAAGATCTTTTTCCTCGTTGTGAGAACTTCGCTTTGTGTATGGAGAAGTCCACGTAAATTAGAAGTGTGTAACACTTTGACTATTGTCATGTACATCTCGAAGCCGGTTAAATTTGAAATCAGGTGGTTGAAGACGTGTCATCATTTAGGCACATAGTCGAAAATCAACTTTTTCGAATGTTGTGAGACAAATTCATCTATTAGATTTCACATTTAATGGCTAAAAATAATTATGCTCTCTTTATACCAAAAAATAAAAAACCTCATAGTATACAATCGCTATTATAAATCTTGTTTCTCATGCTTTCTTTAAAGTTTTATTAATGTCTCTCTTTGACACCTCTTCTCACTGGTATAACGCCAGACCTTGGCGTGTAACTAGTGTCTTGAAATTCTGTACTGCAATTGCTTCCAAGCTTGTAGAAAATGCCAGGCAAGAGGAATTTGTTATGCTTGTTGACAGCTTTATGGACTCAGGCTGGGCTCTAGGCCAATTTGTTGAAACTCCTAGTATTAAGCATTTTTAAGCTAATCTTTTTTATGATTAAAGAATGGACCGTTTGATACAGTGTTTGGAGTTGTGGAGAAGCTTTCTAATCTTAGGGTTTGCCCTTTTTCTATTTTTTATGGTTTAGTGTGGTGAGACTCTGATGATGAATGTGTTGATTGCTCTTAAAGGAGTGCATAAGGGTTCGGAGTAGTGGGAATTAGTGTTCGCAATATTGGCAGATTCTGGTTTTGGTTCATTTTGGTGATTCGGCCACGTATTTAATATATATATATATATATATATATAATCCGAAAAGATAAGATATTTATTTGTGATGCGTTTTTTAATGTTTTTTATCATTTTGGCAAAAATTGAAAAGCGTTTTTGGCCATGAATACTTATTTTTACAGTTTTCCATCATTTTGAAAAAATTTAAAAATACTTCTCGACATAAATTGATTTTTGAAAATCCATTTTTCCCTAATTTTCAATTTCATTTAGATATGTTTTGTTTAATCATCCTTTAAATATATTTTTCATATTTTTTAGATTTTTTTTTGTATTTTTTCTATTTTTTCAGATTTTTTTGACTAGCTGGGACTTGTCCAATTAGGCCGGTGGAACCGTTTACTCAAAACCGGCCCTTGGCCGGTTCGATTTTTGGAACACTGATGGGAATAGTGTGGAATTTTTATGGTTAGCAGAGATTCTTACAAGTTATTGGTTGTTATTCGCATTAATTTTTTGTTATCCATAATAGTTTGATTCTTACTCTTCTTATAATGGTAGACTTTTCTTTGTTCTATGTGTGGTAATGGGAGTTTTTTATGGCTTTTTATTTTTGACATTAGGCTTTATGGAATGGTTCGAGAAAATGTTTACTTGAGTGGCAGTTGAGTCGTTTGTTGGAAGCGAGTAGAAAACTCTAAATAGTTTGAGCTCTTTTTTTTGTTTTTGAATCAATCTTTGATATTGAAAATCCATAGGTTTTTTTGGATTTCAAATATCCAAAATTTTTAATTTTTTCCTCTAAATGGACCCTTATGAAAAAGTTGAGAAAATAGCTTCGTAAATAATTAAGATATCCCACACATAATCCCACAATAAATATGTCGGCAATTTAAGGGAAATTGTTAAAGTTTTTTTTTTTTTTTTGAAAATGTATATGATGAGATTATTTATCTTTGATACAAGGTAGTCACAACTGATCTTGACCACTGGATGTGATATTAGGTGGGTACCGTTATTTTATTGACCAAGCTCAAAGTCTAAAATTTTTTGAACTTTATGATTCATCCAAACTATCAAATTTCACATCAAATGGTTGTAAATAATTGTCACCTCGATATATGAAAAACAAATTATCTCACCATATATAATCTGTTTTCTATGTATATAATATGTTTTCTATGTATGATTTTAAATCATGTGTATCGAACATTAGTCATTATCAAATCACATCCTTTCGGGAAATATGTGGATGATTGTCTGAATAGCTGCAGGTTCACCCAATGAATTTCAATGCAAATTTTGGAAGTTCTTTGTGGACTTACGTATGAGAATCGTGCGATTGATTTCCCATTGATGGGCTCATTTGTTTTCCATGAAGAGAAGTGTTAGGAGTCTGACTCCATAGGTGCACAAAGTATAAATGAATTGGAATTACGGCAGCTTACCACTTAGGGATGAGAGAGAGTTCAAATCACAAGGTTCATCACTTATAAAATAACTACAGTAAATGCCCAGTGGTTGAGATTGTATCTTGACCGATCCAATGATCATAATTGTATTTCGTATTTGAATGTTAATTTTTTTTCTATAAATTTAAATCACATACATTTTAAAGTGTCTAATCTTTCAAAATAAGCGAATATAATAAAAATATCAAAAAAATAATTCACGAAAACTAAATAGACCAAAATACCTCTAAACCAGTAAGGGGTATTTTGGTCAATTATTATTTTTACAAATTATTTTTTAATATTTTTATTAGGTCTGTCTTCATGAGAAGAGTTGATACCTCAAATTTTATGTGATTTAGATTTGTAAAAAAATATTAAAATTAAAATATGAACTGAAATTGTGACCATCACATCGTTAGGTTTGCACTTTTCCGACTACGTATAATAGGGAAAAGATCATGTCAGCCCACTAGCTGATGGAATAGTATAAGCCCAACGACTTAGATTAAATCTAGACTGACCTAATGGTAACAAGTGTATTTCGTATTTAAATGTTAATATTTTTCTATAAAATCAAATTACTTAAAATCAAGTAGATTTGTAAAAAAAAAGTCAAAATTTAAAGGTGAAATGTAGTCGTGACTCTTAGATCAAATTAGATTCAATGTGGGTCGATGGCCATTTACTGTAACTATCAGCTAGTGGGATGACCTCAGACCAT
>NW_006500125.1:3784322-3801473 GCF_000471905.2 Amborella trichopoda | reverse complement strand
ATATATATATATATAAAATAGGGTTAGCCCAATAGCTCATATGAACATATGAGTTTATATGAGCCCAATGGCCCAGATTGGATCTGGGCCGATCTGACGGTCACAGCTATCTTTCAGTATTTAAATTTTAATTTTTTTTTTACTAATCCAAATCAATTAAAATTTTATATGTATGTTCATCAAAAATAGATGAATCTTTAAAAAATATTAAAAAATTATTTTATATGAAATAAATTGACCAAATACCCCTAAAACCTTTTGAGGGTATTTTGGTCATTATATTTTTATAAATAAACTTTTTTAATATTTTTATTAGGTGTGTCTTGATGAGAAGAACACACACATAAAATATTAAGTTATTTGAATAAATAAAAAAACATTAAAATTCAAACACCGACGGACATCTGTGACCCTCAGATAGGCCCAGATTCAATCTGAACCATTGAGCTCATATGTTCATATGAACTAGTGGGCTAACCTCGACTTTTTCCATATATATATATATATATGGAAAATGATCCTGTGAGCCAATGGGCTCACAAGTAAAAATGAGCCCAACGGCCTGTTTCATGTGCCGATCTGATGAGAGGGTTTAAACCTCTGCACTGTCCATCTAAATGGATAGTGATCCTTTGAAAAAATGCAACCTTTGTACAATGGCGTTCAAATAAAGCACCTCAGACAATATTTCGTAAGGGAAATTCCGCCCACGCTTTAAACTCTAGTTCTCTTTCTACACAGTAAAGAGAAACTAGAGTGGCAAAAGAAGAGGATATTGTATTACAGACCAGGCCAAGCCTTCTCTCTCGCTTCATTTGCTGTGCAAAGAAGAACTCAGACTTGGCCCTCTCTTGCTCAATGTAGGTACGCTATCTCTCTATCTCGTTTTTGCAAGGCATTTTTTCAGTTTCTTCTTCTTTCTTTACCTTTTACTTTGTTTGGGAAGATTTCTACGGTTTTTTCTTTTCTCTCTACCTCGATCTTTTTTTAGAGCATCTGATTACAGTCTCTTCTTTTCTCTCTACCTAGATCTCTTTTAGTTATCTCTCTATCTCATTTTTGCAGTTTCTTTCTTAAAATGTCACCCATCATTTACCTTTTTTCACCGAAATCCCTAGGGCCCATTTGGATTGGAGGAAATTATGAATTTTAGATATTTGAAATCCAAAGAAAATCTATAGATTTTCAATATCAAGGATTTTTAACATGGATTCCTCAAATCTCTTGTTTGGATAAACTATATAAAATTCATGGATTCCTTGCAATCACTTCCATGTCTATTGTTTGGTAACAAAACTTGATAAAATTTCTCTCTAAAATATTTATATGCTCTCTCTTTAAAACTTAAAATTTGGGATAGTATATCTATAAAAATTTTGAAATAATGTTTCTCTCTAAAATTTGATATGGTTTTCTTTCTAAAATTTAATATACTTTCTATCCAAAATTCAAAATTTGAAATTGTCTATCTAAAAATTTTGAGATAATTTCTCTCTAAAATTTTTAGGTATTTTACTCTCTAAATTTAAGATAGTTTCTCTTTCTAAAATTTTAATATAGGGAAAATTACTAACCCCGCCCCCCCAATTTGTACTTTCTAAACACTCTACCCCCACCCTAATATTTTCTTACTTCTTTTTATAAAAAAACCAGCTTTTCTTATTAATACCCCCCCAACTGAAAAAATTACTTTTTTTACCAAAATACCCCTTACCGTACTATCACCATACGACCAAATCCTTTGGACGGACACAATATAAAATATCACCGGACCGCGGTTATTAGTTGTCGGACAAATATTACATACCATACTACTTTTCACAACTACCGGAGTGCTCAGTAGACAATGATGCACCGGAGTGCACATCTATAACACAAGATTGAACCCACTCCAATAGTAACAATGTCGGAGTTTACCAAGTACAAATTCGCCGAACTGAGCTCATAAATCGCCGATCTGAACACACTCCTCTAGCTCCAAGAAGAAAATGGTCAGTCCGATGTTCTTCACATGCCGGAGAGCCCATGTATCCAGAGAGCTACTCGCCGGACCAAAGACCACAAACGCTGGACTACCTGACGAATCGCCGGTTTGATTCTGTCTAAAGCCGGACTAACCTAGGCTGTTACAACTCTATCAGACTATTAAGTGATTGCGCCAGAGTGATTGTGTATAACATCGAAGCGCTTTGCAGTAGTACTGGCCTGATAATTTTCCTAGGAGCATAGTGTCGGGCCGCTGTTCTTCAACCATCAAAGTGCCATGCATCCAGTGAGCTATTCACTAGCCTGAAGATCAAAATCGCCGGACTGGTTAAATGTATCGCCAGTCTGCTCCTCTGGAATGCTGGACTGATGTAGCCTGATACCTTTCTACCGGAATGATTAAAGATTTTACCGGGATGCCTTTGTATATTGTCGGATTGCTTTAGTTAATCACTGGACATATAATTTTTCAGGGAACAAAACGGCAGTCCGGTGCTCAGAATGGCGGAGTGCTCATGAATCTAGTGAGCTTTTCACTGGACCGAGGCCGCCAATCGCTGGACTGCTTCACATTATCGCCGCTCTGCTCCTATAGAGGGCCGGACTGACCTAGCCTCATAAACCTTTGCCGCACTTCTTCACGATTTTGCCGGAGTGCTTGTATTCTTCACCGAAGCACTTTGCTTTAACACCGGACTGATAATTTTCAGGGAGCAGAGTGCCTGTCCGATGTGCTTCAAACGCCGAAGTACTAATGAATCTCCAAGCAAGTGAAGTGCCGGATTGATCTTTCATCCAGCAAGTTGAGTGCCGGTCTGTTATAATGAAGTGTCAGAGTTGCTTCATCATGTCCGGAGCTAGTTCTGCAAGTGTCAGAGCACGTTGTATAAGTGTCAGAGCGCTTTATAAAAGTGCCGGAGTGCCCATATATGTTACAAGAACATGAACATGTAATTTCCGATGGATTTGGCCTATGTATTGACCTATGAACAAGTGCTTATGCAATGATCCAAGAAAATTGAATCCATCAACTCAATGGATTTGGCCTATGTATTGGCCTATGAACAAGTGCTTATGCAATAATCAAATAAAATTGAATCCATCAACCCAATGGATTTGGCCTATGTATTGGCCTATGAACAAGTGCTTTTGCAATGATCCAAGAAAATTGAATCCATCAACCCAATGGATTTGGCCTATGTATTGGCCTATGAACAAGTGCTTATGCAATGATCCAAGAAAATTGAATCCATCAACAATTTTATCATATCAATCTTTACAAATTCATTCATATCAACATTTTCAAAAAAGGAACTAAATTGATAAAGTTACAAACTCGTTGGTCTATGATTGATTCAAAGCAAGAACTACATTGATAAGAACAACACATTGAGTACTTAAAAGGGTATTGATAAAGAACACATTTATAAAGAACAACACATTTAGTTTTTAAAAGGGTATTGATAAAGAACAACACATTGAGTACTTAAAAGGGTATTGATAAAGAACACATCAGCATAATGCTTTCATTAACATAATGCCAACAAAAAGAATGGAAATTTTATTAACTGTCTACTATGATAAAGTAGCTTCAATTTACATTTAACTCAAACAAATACATAATTTTCACTTTCTTGGCCCCAACCATCTCTTTGGCCAACTTGCAATAGTCTTGCCCTTGTCATTTTTTCTCTTTGTTCTCCTCTCATTTTCCTCATCAGTATCGCTCTCTCTTTCCTAGTCATTTTTTCTCTTTGTTCTCCTCTCATCTTCCTCATCAGCATCGCTCTCTCTTGCCTCATCTCTACCATCTCCCTCTCCAATATTGCTTTCCTCATCTTCACTATCTGCATCCTCGCTCTCATTGTCGTCATCTCCACCTTCTATATCCTCGTCATCGCTTCCACCATCTTCCCCCACCATATCCTCGGCATTATCTGTAGGAGTGTTCTGCACTTACAAATTGTGGGTCGCCTGTACCAAACGTTTGAATTCCTCTACTATTACTTCACTATGACGTGCAGCTTGTAGCATCCCTATACAGGTTAATCGCTGCAAGTAGACAATGAATAGATAATTATTTTAAGTCAATAAAAACTAAAATAAATTAATTAAAAACATATACCAAGCTCCTCTCGTTATCATGGCCTACGAGGCGGGGGGGGGGGGGCTGCGACTGTGAGGGGGGGCTCAGGGGAGTATTTCCATATGTACGAATGAACATGTTGTATCAGGCCATATATTCCTTTGTAGGCATGCCACTATATTTATTTACGGCTGCCTTAACAACATTGTGTTCTCATTGCTGCCAATCGCTTATCTCAATAGCCAACTCATCAATCCAACTAGCGGGGTGTAAACCAACCTTCTCCCTCCTCTCCCACTTTGGTCACCCAACAGGTATAACTTGCAACTTCTGAAATTGCCGCAGCATACGGTCCAGTATATAATACTATGCAATGTGGAAACTTATCAATATGATCGGCACAACGTGCTTTCTATACTGAGTTTATCTAATGGGTTGTAATCCTCATATGGTTGCCAATTCACCTACAATAAAAAAGTACAAGTATATTGAGATGTCTTATACAAAACATAATAGTAACAATGTCACTTACAACAAAAACATAACACTAACCATATCAATTGAGATGTCATCAAATGCTGATAATGGGTATTTGCAGCATGGTTGTTTCTTCCACTTGTAAGCTCTAGGCATTTCTATGGTAATAGTTTTAGGTTTGGTGCCTATAGCTGGAAAATTCTCATAGATCCAACACTGCACAAAAAAATAGTAAAAGTATTAGTTTGAAGCTAAAAAGATTGCAAATATGTAAATATTGACTAAATAAAGGTGTAAATTACCTGTAATAGTGTTGCTAACCCACTAAAATACGTATCTCCGTCCACAACCTTAGACAATGAACGATACAAAAAGGTAAGTGTTGTTGCACCATGCATACTTCTCAGCCTCATCAAGATCTCAGAACAGTTGTAGGTAACTTATAAGCGTGGACACTTGATATGCGTCGAAAAATATCGTTGTGTCGACTAAATATATGAGATATGCTCGAGTGTGTTGAAAGAGTTTTAATTTGGTAGGATTTTTTTATAGTTGATCGAATTTCATCCTTAACCAGATATGTTTAAGACGGCTAATTTATCACCTTTAGGGCAATCTCCCAAATACTCCATAATGAAAGCCTTGTAGTCTGTAGGTCTGATGTCGGTTACAGGCTCTCCTGTCACAGGTATCTTCAATATATGCCACACATCATACAAGGTTGGAGTTATCTCACCAACAGTCAAACGTGCAGTATTTGTCACCTTACACCATTTCTCTATAAAGGCCCTCAATAAACTACAATCGATATTGGAGACCCCAATGTCTACCAAGGAGCTCAATTTGGTCTTCTCGACCAAAGCTACCTGTCGTGGATCTAGCTCTTATTTTCCTAGGATCTCAATTGATTCATTAATACGGAAAATTTTCTTCTTCTGAAATGAAGTTCAACAATAAATGACATACATTAGTTATAAACAATATAAGAATTATCTAAATAATGTAAATCATGAAGTAAAATAGATAGACTATCGTACTTTTCCCTTTGATCGAATGAAGTGGATGGGTCCCTTGTTCCTCTTGATTGTTCTGGGTCTTGCATCGTTAAATCTATTTATATTATCAGAGTTTTACATGTGCACATCACATCAATTAAGATGATATGTATATATGCATTGGCAATAAAAACAAAATTCAGAATAATGAATGCAATAACAATAAAAAGAATAATATATGTGGCCCAATAGAACAAAAAAGAGAATAATGATTGTAATATCAACAAAGAGAATAATGAATGCAATAACAAAAAAGAGAATAATATATGTGGCCCAATAACACAAAAAATAGAATTATATATGTGCCCCATAAGCACAAAATTTGCATAAATAGATAGGTGTTACGAAGAAGTCTATGAACAATAAGAAGTCTATCAACAATAAGAAGTCTATCAACAAAATTTATCATCTATCTCCATATCTAAATATTGATGCAAAGCTTAAATTACTTTTGGTTTTAAACCACTTTAAAGTTTAGTAAATGACTTCTTTCAACATGGATTAAAATCATCCCTGCTTCCTCTGGAGGAAGCTGTGCCCCAAATGAATGCAATAGCAAAAAAAAGAGAATAACAAAGAAGTTTAGTAAATGACTTCTTTCAAAAAAGGATTAATAAATGTGCCCCAAATGAATGCAATGACAAAAAAGAGATTAATATATGTGGCCCATTAGCGCAAAATGAGAATAACAAAAAAGAGAATTATATATATGCCCCACAAGCACAAATTTTACATAAATAGAACAAATTCCAGTATTTCCCACAAAATAGTTGCTACAAATTAAAAAAGACTAAATAAAAAAAAATAAGTACAAGCACATGCCTTCAAGTTGGTGCTTTACATGTTGCCATATTATGACCAGTTCCTTTGCAACTACTACAGTGCATAGGTCGCACTGGTACTCCTTGCGACTCAATGCGCTTCTTTTTAGGTCGGGCAGGGGAACGTCTTGGTGAGGTGGAAGCACTCTTACTTGTTCTGCAAGAAGCTGTCCACATAACCTATGCTCAAACAAGTCGATCAAGATAACTGACATGATAGCTACAAAATATGTTTCACGAAATTTTGCAACTGTGAAATATTATTGACAATAGTCAACAGGGTCTCTATTCATTACTTAAAAGGCTTTACAAGCATGCTTACAAGGTAAACATGTTATTTTCCAACCCCAACATTCACATTCTCGTGCAATAATTTTTACTGAATAATTCATGCGATAACCCCTTGCTTCATACACTGCTCCATTTGATGCCACAGTTACCCTCACGGAAAGGGATTGCTTAATAATTTTTTTTTAATTCATTTTGAACTTTTGGGGTAAGTGTTGTACTCCAGGTTTCAGCTTTCAAACTGCGAGTAGCTATTAGTTCCATGATTTGTCTCCTAATCAAATCAAACTTCTAGAATCCACTTATTATATGACTCAGCCACATTGGTTGTTACTTGGTCATATCAATTGCCTCTGAACTGTGATGTGGCCCAACAATTTGGTGATGCTTCCATGAACTACTTGAATGCATCCTCATAAAGTGATCTAATTTCCACCATCTTATCAAAATACTCTTGCCACATACATGCTCTAATAAAGTTACAAACAAAACTGCATTCTGAACGTTATTAGGTATGTGTTTGCATTCCTTCTTGAAATTCTCCGCTAAATGACGCTCATAGAAGGCATGATGTGCATTATCAAAAACTTGACAAACTGTATCTACTAAACCAAGGTGTCTATCTGATAAAAAGATGATTTCACAATCCATCCCAATAGCAATTTTTAGAGATTCCATAAACCATAGCCAGTTATCGGTACTTTCGACATCCACAATTGCGAATGCAATGGGAAACATTTGACCATCCCCATCGAGTGAGTTTGCATCAAATAGAGTCCCTAGGTATTGTGCCTTTAGTAATGTCCCATTGAGAAATAAAAGTAGACGACATCTATTTTTAAAGTCATGTATTGACCCATGAAAGCTTAAGAACAATCGACAAAATCTACCTCCTGGCCATACTTGTCATGTTGCATAGCTACCAGGATTTGTCTTCATCACATGATTTATATATGCTGGTTATACTTATCTTGTTGCATAACTACCAGGATTCGTGTCCATCACAGGATTTAATGACCTTTTTTTTTTCCTCGTCAGGCCTTCTAATAGGGTATTTCTAACCCGTAATCTCGAGATAAATCACTCATGACATCTCAAGCCTTAGAATGTGCTGTGTCACTTAATTTATCATTGATTAAGGATGCAACAAATTTTTATGACGCTCTTATCTGTACATCATTGCTTGTCCCTAATTCGAATGAGTGATCTTTTGTCCATGTTTTGATTTGAAAAAGATTCGTCCTACCAAGCTTCACACAGTACATCTCCCATTTGCATCCATCACCTTTACATTTTGCCCTTATGCGATGCCCCTCGTTTTTAATAAGACGGTATGTGAAATGGTTTGCTATATCGGAAATCTTCTAAAGATTCGAACTGTTGTCCTACTCCCAACAAGTGCATCCTCTCATGTGCTAAGCAACCTTGGTGCATTGCTTTGTTCAGAGCCAGTTACTAAAACATTAAAGGGTTCTGGGGGTCTGACCACTTCGACTGCCATAGTATTATTTGAAGTACTTCCACCCCTATGTTTAGTCCCATGAAATACATACATGAGCACTTGATTCTAGCCTTCATGGGCGTTCAACATCCTAACAATATCATCATCAATGAATAGGTTTACCATAAATTTTCTATTTCTCGGGACAAAATACCTCAGTGATAGCAAGTGCATGTCAAGTGAGAAATGTTTTGCTATTTATTTTACATGTCACCTAACCTAGTTCTACAATCAGTGAAAAAGGTAAATACATCACCACTGATATTATCTAAAGTCCCATTGCCACTTGTACAGAGTTCTCCACTAAAAATACAACAAATGAATCTGTTATCACCCATTTTCTTTTGTCCTGCATAATATTTGTAGTAACTTCACCACCAATATACTAGCCTTGAACTTGCCCTATGCTTATTTAGAAAGCTTTTTGTAACAAGAATTGGTACTAAACTTTAACAAAACAAAGATGATGAGTCATCATTTACAAGTTCAACAAAATGCAGTAAAAATAACCTAAAAATTATTACCATCAATGACATCCATACATTAAAATTTGTTTTTTAAAAATAGCTTGACAAATTTTAAGAAAGCTTTTTGTAACAAGAATTTGAACTAAATTTTAACTAAATAAAGATGATGGATGATCAAATACAAATTCAACAAAATACAGTAAAAATAAGGAAAACATTATTACCATCAAATCACATCTATACCTTATAATGACAAATACAGATACAACGACAATATCCATAATAAACTAAGAACAAAAATCAATACATCTTAAGCCATTATCAATCCATTCCTTCAATTATTATTGACAAATTAAATTTTAACAAGAGCTAAACAAATAAAAGATTATTGTAAACAAGAATTGCTACTAAATTTCAACAAAAGAAATAGTATGGATCAACATCTATAAGATCGACAAAATACAGTACCACCAATAACATTCATACCTTAAAATGACAATAAAGACACACTAACAATATCCATAACAATTTTTTAAAAAAATTAATATATCATAAGAATTACCTATCAATTCCTTCAATTGTATAACAAATTAAATACAGACGATGTGGCTATCTTTAACCCCAAACTTGAAGTTACAACATTAATATTAGATAAAAAATATTTTTAAAAATTTAATTAAAATATGTTTTCATACCTGAGCCTCAAAAATTGAGCTTGACCTGTGATGAGGGTCGTTTCAAGATAGATGTGCTCTGTGGGACCTTTGTAGACACTTGTGGGCCTTCGATTGTAGAGAGAGGGACAAAAAAAATTCGTATAGACAGTGACACCTTTGATTGTAGAGAGAGATTGGATTGTAGAGAAAGAGAGATGAAAAATGGGTTCTCTGTGGGAGCGTGTGAGTGAGTGGGCCTTCGTAGAGTGAGAGATTGAGAGAAAAATAGGTAGAAAGTGGTACGTAGGGCTTTGGTAGGTTGTGAGAGAGAGTGCGTGGGTCTTGACGAGTGAGGACTCTTTCACCATGATGGAGGAGATAATGCACGCATGGGATATTTTCACCGTGATGAAAGATATACTATAGGTAGAAGAAGGGCGTGAGGGGAGATAGAGGACAGAAAATGGGAAATCAACGTAGGAGAAGGAAATGGGAGATCACCGCAGGTGCTACTGAGAGAGAGGAAGCCGCAGAATAAAAATGCGTGAGATGTGAAAAAAGGTAAAGTAGAAGGTTAAAAAGGGAGGGAGGGTAAACCTGTCTTTTTTTTAGGTTGAAGTATTAGTCATAAAAGTCACATTTTATAAAATTTCAGTGAGAAAAAATTAAGGTGGGGGTAGATAGAAAGCACAAATTGGGGGGTAGTAGTAATTTTCCCTTTAGTGTACTCTCTCTTCAAAACCTAAAACTTAAGATAGTTCCCCTCTTCAATAATTTTGAGATAGTTTCTCTCACTAACCATTTTTTTAAGTAGTTTCTCTCTCTAAACAATTTTAAGTAGTTTCTCTCTCTAAAAGATGACATAGTTTTTCTCTCAAATTCTAAGATACTTTATCTTTCTAAAAGTTAAAATTTTAGACAATTTCTCTCTAAAAATTTTGTGATAGTTTCTTTTTCTAAAAAAATTTATGAACTTTCTCTCTCTAAAATTTGACATAGTTATTATCTTAAATTATAAGATGCTTTCTCTCTCTGAAACTTCAAGTTTGAGATAGTTTCTCTCTTTAAAATTTTGAAATAGTATAGTGTCTATCTAAAATTTGATATACTTTCTCTCTTTAAAGTTTAAAATTTGAGATACTTTCTCTCTCTAAAACTTAAATTTTGAGATAGATTCCCTCTCTAAAAAATTTTTAAGATAGTTCTCTCTCTAAAAATTTCATGTAAATAGTTTCTCTTTAAAATTTTACGATACTTTCTCCCTCTAAAACATAAATTTTGTGATAGCTTCTCTCTCCAAAAATTTTGAGATAGTTTCTATCTCTAAAAATTTTTTAGGTAGTTTCTCTCTCTAAAATTTGATATAATTTATATATGTAAATTTTTTATATATTTTCTCTCTCTCAAATTTGAGATAGTTTCTCTCTAAAATTCAAAATTCGAGATAGTTTCTCTCACTAAAAAATGAGATGTTTCTCTCTCTAAATTTTTTGGTAGTTTCGCTTTCTAAAATTTATTATAGTTTCTCTCTAAAATTTGAAGTATACTTTCACTCTACAATTTTAAGAACAATTTCTCTCTTTAAAACTTCAGACTTGATATAGTTTCTCCCTCTAAATTTTTTTGAGATAGTTTCTGTCTCAAACTTTTTAGGTACTCTCTCTGAAATTTGATATCGTTTCTCTCTCTAAAAATTAAAATATGATATTGTTTCTCTCTTTAAAATTTTTAAAATAGTTACTCTCTCTAAAAATTTGCATGTACTTTATCTCTCTAAAATATGATAGTTTCTCTCTAAAACTTAAAATTTGAGATAATTTCTCTCTCTAAATTTTTTAGATAGTTTATCTCTCTAAAAAAATTTTGGTACTTTCTCTCTGTAAAATTTTAACATTCTTTCTCCCTATATAATTTTAACATACTTTCTCTATCTAAAAGTTAAAAATTGATCAAGAGAGTCACTCATCGTTTAATCTTAGATCCGACGTCTCAAATTATTTTATTTTTATTTTTTTATACAAATTTTATGAATATGAAACTTGGTACGTGTCATCTTCTCATTGGGACGCACCTATAAAAAATATTAAAAATAATTTTTTGATAAAATGTAATGACCAAAATACCCCTTAAAATTTTCAATGGTATTTTAGTCATTTTATTTTTTTGGTAATAGTGTTTCTATATTTTTCGCTAGTGCGAGTTTAATAGAGGTTTGGACGTACAAAATTTGGCATCAAAATAGTTTAAAAAAAAAATTAAAAACAAAATAGTGTAGAGACATGACATTGTGATTGGGGTAATCTTAGCCCTCCATTCAGAATGGACAGTTGGATAAGGGAAAATATATAAGTTTTATGTTGTAGGGGAAGCATAGACAGCTTGCCTTTAAAAATTTTAGGTACTTTCTCTTTCTAAAATTTTCATATCTACCAAATGCTCCCTATGTTCCGGGTCGAGGGAGCCAATGAGTGAAATCCATGAGCCTTGGAAAAAGTTAAAAAAACATGTTTTGGTGTGGAAATGAAATCATAGAAAAGTAGATCTTAATTCCATGATTTTGACTTTCATGATTTTAAGTATCCTAGTCATTAAGCAATCCAAACGGTGGATTTTGGCAATATCCAAGATATTAGGAATCCATGCCTTAAAATCCATGTACTCAAACATGCCCAATGTAAGTGAGCAATCTATAAACCCTACATTTTAGGGATTTCGGTAAGTTTGCTTCAAAATCCACGAATATAGGAATTTTTGGTTGGAAAGACTGATTTCTTAATGGGTGCAGTTGGCATACGGATGCATCCGTAGCTCTAGAGGTAAGGCGTGCCTTCAAATTTTATCCTGGTATATAATTTTGATGTAAAATGTTCTTAGGATTATCTCAAAATCTATTTTTATATCTAATTATAAAATTTTAAATTTCAAAAATGGTTAAAATCAAGTAGATCTATAAACATATGAAAATATTGAAAATTGACGGTATAGATAATATATTGTAAAATGCACTATTTCTGAGACTTAAAATCTTTTTATTTTTCATGGTCATACATCTGGATGTCATGATGATCAATCAAAAGGTTTATCAACATTAAAACTATTTTTTTCGATGGAATTTTGAGGTGCATCTGTAGCTCTACATTATATGGTTGCAACCTTATATAAACTTTTTCGTTTTCTAATTGGGTAAACTAAGTAATCGCCCTTCATGCTCTGGCCCTACTACGCACTATTTGAAGGTGCGCCTTACTTTGATTTTATTGATATTTATTAACTTTATACAATTAGGTTTCCTCCTTATAGTGTAGAAGTAAGGCGCACCTATAAAATTTACTTAGAGATATCCCTTCGGTGTCAAAAACCTTATGATGGCTTCAAAATCTTTTTTTATCCCCACATATAAATTTTAATTTAAAAAATAGTATAGATCGAGCTTATCAAGAAACACTTGAAAATAGACTGTCCAGATAACTTGTTACAAGATGCATTATTTTTTGGATTTAGAACTTCTTTTTTTTCTTCATGTTGTTCATTCATCTCAAGGTTGAGATGATCAGTTGGAGGGTTCTCCTATGTCAGAACGCTCTCCATTGTAGGATTTTTTATGTGCAACTTACTTCAACAATATAAGGTTGCAACCTTATGTAAATTTTTTCGGCTTTTGGTCTAAACCATTGTATTGTTAATTATAGATGAGTTATGACCAAATATCTCTTTTTATTGAATGAATATCAATGTCTAGGAGTTTGAATTGTTTAATGAATAATTAAAGGACATGAATATGAAAAAATAAATAAATTTTAAAAATTAGAAGTAATAATTATATTAAGAAAACACTTGGACCGTTAAGTTACAATTGTTTTTTTGGTGGACCACCTATTTACATTCATCTTTAAGATAGATGCTTTATATTGGCCACCACATATTGTGCAAATGTTGTCCACTCCACATCGAACAAGCGTTCATAGTTAAAACCAAGTGATATTCTATATTCCCATATTTAACATAGCAAACTAAACTAAAATCGCCAAAAAATCAAGAAATATTACCAAATAAAGGAAAACAATTTTTGTCATATTTCCAATATCTCAAAAAATTTCAAGATCCTTGAAATCAATTTGTCCATATGCCATATTATCAATCAAGGATTGAAAATTTGGTCAATCTGGCGATCCAGAACGAAAATCATCAAAGTTGATCCAATTCCCGTCACATACACCATATTAT
Source organism: Amborella trichopoda (assembly GCF_000471905.2). Next base: position 3,787,912 of record NW_006500125.1, on the reverse strand, counting down.
CACTCAAGGATTGAAAATTTGGTCAATCACTCAAGGATTGAAAATTTGGTCAATCCATATTGTCACTCAAGGATTGAAAATTTGGTCAATCCGACGATCCAGAGCGAAAATCATCAAAGCCGTCTCATACACCATACCATATTATCAATCTGGCGATCCGGAACGAAAATCATCAAAGTTGATCCAATTCCCGTCACATACACCATATTATCACTCAAGGATTGAAAATTTGGTCAATCACTCAAGGATTGAAAATTTGGTCAATCCATATTGTCACTCAAGGATTGAAAATTTGGTCAATCCGACGATCCGTCACATACACCATATTGTCACTCAAGGATTGAAAATTTGGTCAATCCATATTGTCACTCAAGGATTGAAAATTTGGTCAATCCGACGATCCAGAGCGAAAATCATCAAAGCCGTCTCATACACCATACCATATTATCAATCGAGGATTGCGATACACCATACCATATTATCAATCGAGGATTGCGATACACCATACCATATTATCAATCGAGGATTGCGATCCGGAGCAAAAATCATCAAAGCCAATCCAATTCCAATCATGCACCGCTCGTATTAATGAGCATATAATACTTAGACAACTTAATTTAAGGTGCGAGGCTTTTTATACACACTTCTGCTTCACTCAATCTTCGATGTGGGATATGTTAGTCCCTTTTCTACACCACCTCATCAAATAAACTTTGGCCCCATAAATTTGTCAACACTCAATCTTCTTTCTCTCCCCTTTCTACATGACTGCACACCACCTCATAAAATAGACTTTGGCCCAATAAATTTGTTATCACTCAATCTTCTTTGTCTGACACAGTACAAATTACCATTTACTAACACTCGGCAAAAATAACCGTGTCTTAAAGAGAAATAAACACCGAGAAATAAATTGCAAGCGGAAGGAACAAACACACGGATCTGAGTCTTCCCCTACGGGCCAATACATACAAGTGAAAATGAAATACCCATAACTGGTCACTCTCTCTACACAATCGGGCAAAAGATCAATTTCTTTATTTCAATCACTCTTTTACAATACACGCGCCCCTTTTTATTTAGGGAAATGTTTGTATACTTCTCTTACAATGTAGAAGATCTATGCTTCCCGTCTCATTTTAATCAAGAGAGCCACTCACCGTTTGATCTTAGATCCGATGTCTCAAAGTATTTTATTTTTATTTTTTTATACAAATTACATGAATATGAAATTCGATATGTGCCATCTTCTCATTGGGGCGCACCTGTAAAAATTATTTAAAATAATTTTTTGATAAAATATAATGACCAAAATACCCTTTGAAACTTTCAAGGGTATTTTGATCATTTTATATTGTTAGAAATATTTTTTTATATTTTTCTCTAGTGTGAGTTTACTAGAGGATTAAACATACAAAATTTGGTGTTAAAATAGTTTGTAGAAAAAAAATAAAAATAAAATAATGTAAAGACCTGACATTATGATTGAGGCAATTTTAGCCCTCCATTCAAAATGGAAGGTTGAATAAGGGGAAGTATATAAATTTTATGTTGTAGAAAAAACAAAAAAAACTTACCTTTTTTTTTATTTCTTAAAAAATAAATCACTCCGTACTAAATAACAAAAAAAAAATAGAAAAAAAATAGAAAAGTAGCTAATGAAAAAGGAACGTAATCTTTTCATATACGTTTCACCCGAAAAAGGTGAACTCCATTAAATAGGAAACCTTCCACTCTGCCGTATACGTTTCACCCCAAAAAAAGAAAAAAATGCCAAAAGAAACAAGGTCTATCCACGTGAAACAAAGGCCACCTCCTATTCCTTCTAAAACTAAAAACGTAACTAGTATCAGATCATATATTCACGCTAAATATGGACAAGCCTTACAAGAAAATAAAAACTTCCCTAAAAACATAACTCTTACAAGCGTCCTGCCGCTTTAGATCCTGAGAAAAAGTCAATTATGGAATTGAGATTTTTTAGAAATATCAATTCCCTGTTTGGATCGCATCTACTAGAATAAAAAAAATACAAATTTTCTGTTTGGATTATCTAAAATATCTTTTTCTTAGAAATGCAATTCTCTCTCTGTTTCTAAAAATTTTGAGATAGTTTTTCTCTCTAAAATTTTAATACACTTTCTTTCAAAAACTTAAAATTTGAAATAGTTTTTTGCTCTATAAATTTTGATATAGTTTCTCTCTCTAATTCAGATACTCTCTCAAATATGATGTAGTTTCTCTCTTTAAAATTTTGAGATACTTTCTCTCTCTAGAACTTAAAATTTGAGATAGTTTCTCTCTATAAAAACTTTGAGATAGTTTCTCTTTCTATACAATTTCAGATAGTTTATCTTTGTAAACAATTTCAAGAAGTTTTTCTCTCTAAAATATGATGTAGTTTCTCTTTCCAAGATTTTAAGGCACTTTTTCTATCTAAAACTTAAAATTTGAGATAGTTTCTTTCTAAAAATTTTAAGATAGTTTCTCTCTCTAAGAAATTTTAGGTACTTTCTCACTCTAAATTTTGATATAGTTACTCTCTCTAAAATTTTAAAATTCTTTCTCTCTCTAAAACTTAAATTTTGATATAGTTTCTCTTTAAAATTTTAAAGTAGTTTCCCTCTCTAAAATTTTAACAAACTTTCTCTCTCTAAAACTTAAAATTTGATAATATGTTCTAATTTCTTTAGGGCCCATTTGGCTCATTAGATTCAGATTTTCGAGTCACTTTTCTTGGAAAAGTTGGGCCAATCATGTTTGGTTCGTTTAGAAGTGATATTTCCGTTGGAATTGAGATTTACATGGGATTCCTGTATGCTCATTTAAGCCTAAATTTTGGAAATCTCAATGCGTACGGTTTGTATAGAGCTGAGGCTCTAAACAATCAAATTAGAGCCCACCTTTAAATGTTATCGAATGTGGTTTCAATACTAGAAATACTTGAATAGCCATCAAACATATTTTCATATTTAATTATAAGATTTAATGCTTCAAAAATAGTGTAGATCGAGCAGATTTATGAAAACTTGAATAACTTAAAAATTGACAATCCAAAAATGAGTTACAAGATGCGTTATTTTCAAAACTTGAAATCTTTTTTTTTTTCTCAAGTCCATACATCTTGATGTGGATATGATCAATTTGAGGATATTTCAGCATCAAAACAACATCTTCTAATGAAAATTTTTAGATAGGCTCTAATTTGATTGTTTCGAGCCTAAGCTCTATATAAACTTTTCCCTTATCTAGAAAACTTTGTTAAAAAAATAAATGAGCCCAATCCAAGAAGAGTGACATTATCTATTAAATTAAAAACCTAAATTAAATCTATTTCTAACAATTAAATTTAAAAAAAAAAAAAATTAAAATTCTACCCAATCTCTAAAAATAAAAATAAAATTTATAGCCACTAGCTTTTTGATTGCATCACTCTTTCTCCCACCCTCCTTTGCATCTCTCTTTCTACTAACAATCTCTCTCTCTTTCTCTCACCTTGGTGTCTCTCACTTGGTCTCAACAACAATCAATTGCATTAAAATTCTCACTCTCTCTCTACAAACAATTGATCCTATTAAAATTCGTTCTCT
>NW_006500125.1:3763913-3782195 GCF_000471905.2 Amborella trichopoda | reverse complement strand
TTGTCTCTCTCTCTCTCTCTCTCTCTCTCTCTCTCTCTCTCTCTCTCTCTCACGAGAAACACTGTTTTCTTATTCATTCTATTGAGCTTCATACCTTTTCCTTCTTCTTTCTCGCTTGTTCTTGTTTTTCGTATTGGTGAGCTGTCTTTTTCAGAGTATAGGCAACTCATGCTCGCTTGCATATCTTTGTGGGTCTTCAATTGAGTTTCCATTCTAAACATTGATAAGAGAAAACGAAAAACCAGAAGAAATGGCTTCTTTAATCCCACTAAAACAATCCTATGGGGTCTATTTCATGCCGAATTCTCATAATACACATGATTTGTTACCTTCCAAATGCTCCATTGGGGATGCTACGTATAGGGTTTTTTGCTCTGTTCTTCACAGTAAGAGAAAGCTCGAAAAAACCATAAAGATAGAGAGAGTTCATGTGAAAGCTCTTTGGAAAGCTCAAACAGTGACCAGTAATGGGTTTTCTCAATTGGAAGAGCTTCCCGTTAGCTTTTCCAGGAGCCCCAATGAATCTTTCAATAGTGGAAGCTTCTCCACCTCTGTTACCTCTCCGGAGTTCGATGACTTCGAGAGTAACGACCTTCTCAAACGCCACGTAAGGAATGGTGAATTGGAGGAAGCTTTAGTTTTCCTTGAAAATATGGCGAGAAATGGAGAAATTCCGGATATTATACCCTGCACAAGCCTCATCAGAGGCTTCTGCAAAATTGGTAAGACCAAGAAAGGAACTCGAGTCATGGAAATAATACATGAATCAGGTGCAGTTCCTGATGTTATCACATATAATGTTCTTATAAGTGGGTATTGTAAATCAGGAGAAGTAGATAACGCCCTTCTAGTTTTAGAGCGAATGAGTTGCTCTCCTGATGTTGTAACCTATAATACGATTCTTCGAAGCTTATGTGATGAGGGGAAGCTTAAACAAGCCATGGAAGTGCTTGATCGAATGATGAATAGAGGTTGTTTCCCTGATGTTATCACTTATACCATTCTTATTGAAGCCACTTGCAAGGAGAGTGGAGTTGGGCAAGCAATGAAGTTGCTTGATGAGATGAGGAGCAAAGGGTGCAAGCCTGATGTTGTGACTTATAACGTTCTCATCAATGGGATTTGCAAAGAAGGAAAACTCAATGAAGCCATAAAGTTCCTCAATAGCATGCCTTCTTACGGTTGTCGGCCCAATGTGATCACCCATAACATAATTTTGAGGAGTATGTGCAGCACAGGTAGATGGATGGATGCTGAGAAGCTACTCTCTGAAATGATCGAGAATGGTTGCTCGCCAAGTGTAGTGACTTTCAATATTTTGATTAATTTTTTATGTAGGAAGGGGCTTATGAGACGAGCTATTGATGTTTTGGAGAGGATGCCTGAGCATGGTTGCACCCCTAATTCATTGAGTTACAACCCCATTCTTCATGGGTTTTGCAAAGAGAAGAACATGGATCGAGTAATTGAGTATTTGGAGGTGATGGTATTGAGAGGGTGTTTTCCTGACATAGTCACATACAATACATTGCTTACCGCCTTGTGCAAGGATGGGAAGGTTGATGCTGCCTTAGAAATACTTAGGCAGTTAAGGAGTAAAGGTTGCTCGCCTGTGCTGATTACTTATAACACGGTGATTGATGGGTTGTCAAAGATGGGGAAGACAGAAGAGGCGATTGAACTTCAAATGAGATGGTAGCTAAGGGCCTTCATCCTGATGTAATTACTTATTCGTCTTTAGTTTCGGGGCTTAGCCGTGAAGGCAAAGTGGACAAAGCAATTGAGTTCTTTTTTGAGATGGAAGGTAAGGGTATCGGGCCCAATGCCATCACGTACAATGCCCTTATCTTGGGGCTATGTAAGGCACAAAGGACAGGTCAGGCTATCGATTTTCTGGCTCACATGGTTTCCAAAGGATGCAAGCCCACTGAGTCAACATACACTATTCTTATTGAGGGTGTTGCAAATGAAGGGAGGCCTAAGGAGGCTTTGAATTTATTGAACGAGCTTTGTGAGAGAGGAGTTGTTAAAAGAAGCTCCGCACAAAATGTAGCAGTCAACATGTAATGTCTAGACGTCCCCCCATATGTACTGAGATGTGAGGCATGTTCTTGAATTTTGTTACTTCTAGTTCTTATTATAGGTATTATAGATGACTTGTATTTTGTAGCTAGCTCATGAACGTGCCTATGGATTGGCAATTTGGCATCCAATAGTCTCATCTGATTCGACATTGAAAGTTTTGAGAAGTATTTGCGGTACACTAGACTTTTATAACTTTGTATTGAGTTTCAAATCTAGCTTTAAAGGACATTTATAAAGCTCTTCTGGATTAATACAGTGTATCGTGTTCTTCTTAGAATATTAACGATAAGATGTTCTTGATTTTATTTTATTTTTTAATATGATACATTGTGCACATGCACAAACTCTTCATGATTTGGTGAACTGATTCTTTTTTTCATTGGTGATACTGGCTTTTAGGCAAAGGCACAGAGCAAATCATGGAATTAAACCAATGCTTCTTTGAGATTGTTGAGCTGCTAGCAACAAACTTATTTGGTTTATTTGTTGAAGATACATTGAGTAAAACGGGGAATAAGCTTGCATATTTTTAATGGTTTTTTACTTTTCTGTCTGCTGATGGTCTCTTGAGTATATTCCAAAGGACACCTTTTATTTCTTGGCATAAAAAACATTGAACAGTTGCTTTTGATTGGTTACAGGATTTTATACTATGAGACCATTTACTTTTAGTACAAGGAGGTCACAATGTTTTTTAGCCATTGGATGTAAAACCAAATAAATTGAAATGTGTCACAACATTCGAGAAATTTTATTTTGGACATTATGCCCAACCAATGACATCCTCAACTGCTCGATTTCATATCCAATGATCAATAATGATTGTGACGACTTGTATAAAAAATAATTGTTTCTCTCTTGAAGTTTATAGAGGGTAAATTTTCTTGTCTATTGGTCCTTTTGACATTGTCTATATATGATGTATCAAAATATTTATTAATGTTTAAGTTGTCATTTACTCATTATTTGCCTGGAAATCGAAGATCAGAGAAACCACCAGATTGTATATTCCTCTTGTGGATTTTTTTTATTTCAAATTCATTTGAGTGACTGCACAAAATCTGAACTGCTGCTAGGTGCCCACCATATAAGCTTTATATTTTCTGCTCTTTCTTTTTTACTGGTTATTGAAGAAAAAGCAGTATTTCTGATATGGATTTCAAAGATTTCTACAGTGAGCCATGCATCACGGGCAGAAAGAATCGCTTGGCTGGGTTAGCTTTTAACTTCGCATGGTGCTGTGAACTAAGCATGAATTTTGTTGGCACGAATTTCTTTGTGCTTGCTTCCGATTTGTTGCAGTCCATGGGCTGTTGACCTCAACTCACAACCATTGTTTGCTAAGTCTAGAGGACTTTTTTCTTATAAAAATAACTAAAAAATGTAGAGGTCCACATTATACCCTGGTAATCATTGTGCCTTCTCTCCTGTCAGCAAATTACACTTCTATGTATGTAGTTCTATATGTTGCATTCAATCTCATTATGTTTCATCCGAAGCATCATTATAATAACAAGGCGTTCTGGTACCTGGTACCTGGTAGGAAAAGAGAAATGAAATAAAATCAGATTCACATAGTCTGCACATTCAATTATACAATGAGAAATATGAATAGGGATATTTGTGAACTATATATTGTGGAGACTGAATTCTTGAAACCAAATTCAGAAGGCCATTGACAAGATTTATATTTAAGAGGATGGAAGTTGATGGACCACCAAATGCCAATGAAGTGCCTAGATTCTGGACTGATTTGGCCACCCACAGAGTTGGAGATTTATTAGAAAAGTAAGTGACCACATCTGCGCCTTTTGTAAATCTGATCATCTTATTTACTTTTAAGAAACTGCTATTTTGTCTGCTATGCTCATCAATGAAACATTGTGACACTTTAATAAATTGACTGCAATGGAATCAGAGAGGGCCCTCATACATTGAATGTCTGATATGCTAAATTATTGATTTTTGCTGCTCTCTTATAGAAAACATTACAGGTTCATCAACAAATAAACTAGTACATTTCATTATCATCGTCATCAGAACCTTTACCCAACTAATTGGCGTCGGCCAAAATAAACTAGTACATTTTCTCTTCATAAATGAAGTGACATTTTATTTTGGGCATCGAAGTGGCTACTGCCAAATAATGTTGTTTGGCTTATATGACAGATGAAACGAAGTATTACATAGCAAAAATTTAACTAGATTGTGTGCCAAGGTAGTTTGGGTGAGGCCACTCCCTGTTAGTGAACCTAGGCATTTCAGCAAGTGCCTTAGCACCCACCACATGCACCTAGGTGGCCGAGATTTTCTGGTTCATATTTGGCCTAAATATGTATGTGAATAGCAAATATTAATCTCTCTGCCCCTGTTTGGTTTGGACCAAATTTCAGTAATGGGGCCACCTTTACCCTTCACCCATTTGGTAGTGAAAAACAGCCTGCTTGATCCTCTCCATATTCATGGGTGACGGACTTTTGGACCCAAGTTCTCAAAGAAACACCGGACACCCACAGGGCTAAAAGAAACAGAACTTGTTTTTCATTGAATTAACAAATAATTCCATCCCTTCAGTAGACTAGTTCCAAATGCGGCCTATAATAAATTACTCGCTAACCATAAATCGATAAACTACTGCTCATATATGATTATATAATTGCTACTATATGCATATTCATTGGATAAATATATAGTTACTAATGTTAATATGCACGTTATTATGTATAGCCATATCTAATGTATTAATTGATATGTGAAGATATATTATAATTTACAATTGATCATGTAAGCCAACCAGCCTTTGACCTATGAAACAGTATAAGCCCAACGGCCAAAATTGAAGTATCCAGAAATGGATGGTCAGATTTGCGTGGTCGAAACATTTTTCCACTAGAAAAAGTAGAAGCCCCATGTACCCTAAAATTCGTGGGCGTATCTCATCTTGGTCCTCCAAGTAAATTTCTTTTTAAAAAACTACACTCTAGAAATGTTGGGACAACTATATGTATAATTCATATTTTAAATTTTATTTTGTTATTTATTTTATTAAAGGGTTTTTCTAATGGTAACATCCTATAAAATCCTATAGGTTACATTTAGAAAGGGGTGTGAACCGTTAAATTTGACATTGTTGCCCTTTTAATTATGGAAAATTGTCTTTTGTGGGATGGACTGCATGACTACATATTCCAAAAAGTGTAAAGCATCCATCTTAAAGATAGATGCAGTTAGGTGTTCCATCTAAAAACAATGGAAACTAATGGTCCAAATGTTTTCTTTCTAGAATTATTATTTCTAGTAATTAAAATTTACTTATTTTTTTCATATTCATGATCTCCATGTTAGAGATTACATTTCCTTAAAAATTAAGTCCAAAAATCCATATCAAAAATAGATTTATTAATAGGCCCGCATTTCTACATAGAAACCGGGTCCTTTAATTATTCAATATCTTTAAAATGAATAATGATAGCTTTTGTCATTACAGAGAGTATTGTTGAAATTTTCACTAAACGACAAGAGTAATGCACAAAATACATAATATCAACTTCATACATACATACACTACCAAGGTTTACAATCTTAGCATATCTTCCCCTTAGAGTAACTGTCTTTTCATGGAGCCAGCTGTTGTTAAAAGTTTCAAACTTCTTTCTATTTTGTTACTAGAGGCCTTCTCCTGGATTTCTTGATGCAAAGGCCCAACCGCAGATACTTAATCAACCCTCCTTAACCCTAAAATCCATCCTGCACATGATCTCTTTGATTCTCGCAATTTCATGACTTACTTCAATAAGAGCAAAGCCAAGTAAATGTGTCCATGCCAGTCCCATAACCTTGCATTTGGTTCCAGCAACATATCAATTTGCTGTGATTGCTTCTTGGTGTTTCAAGTGCTAAGACTGGCACATTAATTGCATTAACGCTGTGCTTGAATGGCAATTCTGCAATGATTTTCCCGAAATGATTCCTTAGAGAAAATGTTGTCTTCACACCCCACCACACTCACTGCCCAAGACACTGACCAGTGATTGTGGTAAAAAGTTTCTAGCCCAGTAACCATATGTCAACATCCATGGTGACAATGAGCCAATAAGATTGGAAGAAATGTAACCTTGATTGTGGTGTCCAACAGTAATGGCAGCTTAAGTTATGAGGATTTCTTTCTATCGCTTTTCTACAAGATTTTTCTAGTATATTCATGAAACCTCACTAGAAATGCATTGTCATGTTGGATGGCCATGATTTATTTAGCTGAAGGGTTTTCTTCAATAATATGTTGGTTGTTTGACAAATTTGTGTGTTGAAAAAGCTTTTAGAACAACCTTTCAAAAACGAATTTTGGATTTAGACTTAAATGAGAGAGGGAAGGGGGGTTATGCTTGCATGCATAGGAGAGGGCATGGTTCAGCCATTGGTGTGGTTGCAACAGAATGTATGGGTTCATGATTTCCCTTTTGCTGCAGTAACCACCACACAGATTTTTTCGTTTGCTGCCATTGTGCATTTGCTACCGTTCACTTGTCGTTGTGTATGGTTTGATTGCGACCTCTGTGCTCCATTTGCTTGTGCTCTGAACCATCAAATGTGTGGCACACCTCTTATTCGGCTGCCAACCATTGTTATTGCACAACCACATGCAGTCACTACACATGCAATAGACTCCACATGTTTAACGCTTTCATTAAAGCCTTTGCTTCTTTATAAAAAGGACATTATTTTGTTGATTTGGGGGAACTCTCGGTTATCGCACTTCTCAACCTATGCCACCATTATTGTCTTGACTGCCCCTTGAATATGTTTTTCCTTTGTTTTTTTTAAATAAACATACGAGTATACATGATGAGCATGTTGAGAGTGGATGAGTGGCAACAAAGAAATGATAGAACTCAGAATGAATATCTCTGAGGGAACTTAGGAGTGGCTCTAATAGGTTATAAGACGAGGGAAAATAGACTCAGGTAGTCTAGCCATATGTAGTATCGACCTGAAACAATACTCATTAGGAGGTGCGATTTGATTCAAGTGGAAGCCTCTAAAAGGGAAAGGAGAAGGCCTAAAAGGATATGGATGGCAGTAGCGAGAATATATACGGTGACTTATAGTCTGACAAAGGGTATGGCCATTTATAGAGCAAAATGGCGGAATGGGATTCATGTTGGCGATCCCAAATTGTTGGGATAAAGTTCGGATGGTGATGATAATGACACAAATAAAAAATACAAAAAACAAGCTAGTGCCAGAACGAGGCAACAGCCCTAACTCTTATCCCCTCAATAGATAGACCATCTGGCATATAATTGCCTTCATGATGGGTGTGGCAAAAGAGCTCCCACTGGATCCACTGAGGGAAAGGATTTTGCCATCACATCATCAAGTTGCAGCACAAATCAGAGTTTCTTTTATCCTAGTGAACAACTTTAAGTGGATCACCACTATCGGTAACTGTTTTGTATTTTTACTTTGTTATTCTTGCTTTTTATTTTCATTTTGTTATTTTAATGTCAGCATAGGCGCTGGTTTCTTGTTTACAATACTAACAGAGTAATATGAGCAAGTTGTTGCTTTATCTCCCTAAGTTCCAACAAATTGAGTGAAGAAGGTGCTAATCTCTCTATGGATTCTTGCAAAGCTGCTTATTGCACATTTCTCTTGGTTTATTCTAGCAGAGATGAGTAAGCTGACGATTTCCCTCTCTTAATTTTGACAACATCACGAGGGCAACTATCTTGTTTCCTATTCCACAGTCTGGCCAAATCAGTAACATTTTGTGGATCAATGTTCAACTTTTAGGTGTGCAAACCAAAGCTGAAGGTGGTCTTCACCAGCATGGGTGCATACTATTAGAACCCTGCTTCATTTTAGAGAGATTTCAGCAGAAGAAGGTGACAACGTAACGTATCTCCAAGAGACTTAAACGTCTAGTTAAGTTTTTATTATCTAGTTTAAATTATTTAAAGAAAATGGATTAAGCAATATTTTCTATGAACCAACTGAAGTGTCCTACCTCTAGCATTTCATTGGTCTTAGCTATGTTTCTAAAGGAGACCGATGTTGTGTTATAATAATTTGTGACCAGTCCTCATAATCGATAACTTGACAAAGATTCTAGCTACATTTTCTCCTCGGTCATATTCTATTAAGGCCTTACCTCTTACAATGCCTATACAATTTGGCATTGTTACTGGGTTTTTTGTGTTGAAACAATAGCCTGAGGTTTTCCCTTTAGTTTTGTTGAACTTCTTTTGACTCCTTTATTAAGTATAGTTATTCACTTTAGTCTCTCGAAATAGCTTCTTGACATCGCTATTGTCCAAATTTTAGGGATTACTACACTTGGATCGATCATGTTTTCCGCAATTTTCTACATGCACATTTTGATAATGTTGAACAAAGTGCAGTTCAGAAATCTCCATGATGGATCTAAATCAATTTACGACACCGACAGTAAAATAAAAAAAAACATTAAGGAAAAAAACTAACCAAAAAAAAAAGGAAAAAAAAACTCCCCACCTGGCTTTTCTATACAACACATTTCGGCTTATCCAAAAAATATCGGTGGAATAGTCTTGTCCTTGTAGTTTGGACTTGTTTTTTTGACAAATGTTCAAAACTTTTATTGATGACTAATTAAAAGAGATTACATCAGAGGAGAACAAAAGCAAAGGCAACACAACACCTCCATGATTTGCAACCAAAGAGAACGGAGCTCCCATGGAACCCGATGTTCTTTTTTGCACCACTTAATCACATTCAAAGAATCCCCTTCAAGCCAAATATTCGTTCTCAAATTCTTCTTAAACAAAATTTTCAGCCCACACAACAGAGCGTTTAATTCAACATAATTTGCTGTTTTGACCCCAATCGGATCAGCTGAAGAGAGAATTATGGAACCCAAGGAATCACGCACTACACCACCAATTTCCAGCAATACCTTGGTTTCCCAGAGAATTCCTATCAAAGTTAAGCTTAATACTTCCAGCAGAAGGTGCAGTCCAAAAATATCGTGGTCTACTACGAGCACACCTGAGGAGAAGAAAGAGGCTGCTAAGGTTTGCCATCACATCAACTTTTGAAATCCCCCACCCTTATTTTGTCATAGACAACCATAACCAAATCGATTGTTGATGTTGGTTAAAAGTTCTCAAAGGGTAGGGAGTTACCTTCAAAGGTTCTTCTATTCCTCTCCATTCAGGTTTCCCAAAGATGACACCATTAGAGATTTTCCAAATTGATTTACGTATCACAGGCAAATGGGCGCTAGAGAATTAAGAAACAATCCCTTCAACCGATTGAGGAAGCACCATATGAACCCCAAGAGTGCCAAACAACCAGTCCCAAATTCATGCTGTAAGGAACAATGAATAAGCAAGTGTGCACTCGACACCCCATCAGCTTTATACAGTAAACGGACATTGGGCAAGATTTTCTCCCTTTTTACCAAATTGCCAATGGTTAAAATCTTATTCAGAGATGCAAGTTAAATAAAACCTTGCACCTTATGCGGGATAGGCCACTTCCAAATTTGTGCTACTTTTGGATTAGACTATCTCAGCCTATCGTGAAACAGGAGGTTGTAACACGATTTAACAGAGAACATCCCATCACTTTCGGTCTCCCAAATAATTTTATCCTCTACATTAACTGCAACATAAGCTTTATCCAAAGTTTCTATTAAAGCACACCATTGGGAAAGAAGGGCATTGCTCAACCGGCCAAGATAGAGAAATATTCCAAGAATTTTGCATACCCCTTCTTTCTAGAGCATCACTAACTGTCAAATTAGGCTGGGTAACCAATCCATAAAGGTCAGGAAAGACTACTTTCAAATGATAATCCCCTATCCATTTATGGTGCCATAAATTTCCACAACCAATATTCCACCTTGAATATCCCGAAACAATCGTCCTACATCTGTAGATAACCTTCCAAACCTGTGACACCTCCCTCCCATGTCCATTACCCAACTATATTTGGAATCTATCTATCCCATAATTAGCCAAACGTACTTTAAACCAAAGATGATTTTTGAACTGTAAACTTTGTCACCACCATTTACATAAAAAGTGCCTGGTTAAACACCCTTATCCTTCTTATACCCAAACCTCCTTCTTTCTTTGGCATACAAACTCTATCTCACCTCAGCAAGTGAAACTCTATCCCACAGGAAGTCCCACATCGTTTTCTCTAATTTTTGTGCAACCGAAGCAAACATATTTATTAGAAACATTTGATAGACTGGCAGATTGGCTAGACAGGATTTCAGCAATGTGACCCTTCCACCAAACGAGAGGTATTTGTGCTTCCAAAGATCCAATTTAAATTGAACTCTTTCAAGCACAATATCCCAGACTGTAATAGAAAGTCTCGAATTCGAGATAGGAAAACCAAGATAAGTAATAGGAAAGGTTCCTACCTTACAACCCATCAAATTTGCTAACTCCTCTGTCACTTCCTCAGAACAATTAATCCCAACCATGGAAGACTTATGGAAATTAACTTTAAGTCCCAAAGTAACTTCACAAATTTCCAAGAACCTGACAATATTTGAAACTTGTGATGAATCCGCCTCACAGAAAATAAGGGTATCATCAGCATATTGACGATGGGAGATTTGAAAATCAGAGTTAGAAATCTAAATCCAATAAAATAACCCAAAGTTTCCACCCTATTTAGCATGAAACTAAAACATTCAGTATAGATTGTAAAGAGGAAAGGAGAAAGAGGATCCCCTTGTCGCAACCCTCTAGAGGCATTGAAGAAACCAATGAGACTATCTTTAAAAAGGACTGAGAAATGTGCAGAAGAAAGACACCCAAAAATCCGTAACCTCCATCTCTCACCGAAGCCCATTGCCCTCAGAATTTTTAATAAAACTCCCCATTCGATCAAGTTATAAGCTTTTTCCATATCCAGCTTAAAGAGAATACCTGGCTTCTTACTAATAACTCTAAAATGAATGCATTCTTGGGCCACCAATACACTGTCTGTAATTTGACGTTCCTGGATAAAAGCTGATTGGGTACTAGAGATGAGAAGAGGCACAACCACTTTCAACCTCTCTGCCAATACTTTTGCAACAATCTTATACAAACTAGTCAATAGACTGATTGACCTCGTAGCTTGGACTTACTCCCACAAATATTGGATGAAGAATCTAATAATTCAAGACATGACATGCAATGTTCAAAAATTTGGCGGCTACCTAGGTGTTGTGTATCTAGGCGCTCTCCTAGGCGGCCAAGGCATCGTGTAAGTGCTAGCCTTAAGGCAAGCGCTTAGGCAGCACCTCGATGTAGGGTGCAAGGGGTGGAAAAGGGTGTACAAGTTAGACAGAAAGAAACTCTACAAAAAACTAAGGATTTGAGATTTTTTTAAAGATCGAAAAAAATTCAACTTTTTTGTTTTGTGAAATCAAAAGAAATACTTTTCTGATACTTTTTGGAGCTTGGAATGGTTCCATAAAAGGACTTTTGGCAAACAAAGATCACCGGTTGGGGCTGTTATAGGTTTCATTTTGAAAAGGTTAAGGCATACAATATTTGAATTAGGGTTTGGTAATTTTTTTGTATAATATATTATGATTTGAATCATTTGATATTATTGTAGTTTTTTTTTGTTCTTCTGTGGTTGTTGAAAACTTGAAATCACAGTTGTTGGGAGCAGGAGCGGGTATAGAACAGTGGTATACCGTAAGGTTCTGTATGGTGGATCTCCGACCGTTTCTCGGGGATTCTCAACTCCACTAATAAGGAATCGCATGAAACTCAATATAGGAACCGTGTACCACATTCTAGGAACTCGATCCCTTTCGGGGACCGTGTATCACATTTCAAGGAACCGTTGATCCCTTTCTCAGGGATTCTCGATTCACAAGAAATTTAAATATAAGAATCGTGTACCACATTACTAGGAACGGTGGGTTCAATATACAATGGATATTGTACTTCTTTCTGTTTACTGCATGATGTAACAATTTGCCGTGTTCATATATTCAAAGCTCAATACCTTGACAAATTGTAGGTTTAAAAATTAAAACACATTGATGCTAATATCCTAAAGACGACATAATATCACGATTTTAAGAGAATGAAGAAGTTGTAAACCGTCCTCATAATTCGTAATTTCATATCACATTCGTTATCGACTGTTAAAGAAAATGCAGATCGTGAGCCTTGGGGCTGATTGATCTTGGTACTGAAAAAGTTTGTAATTTAGGAGTCACTAAATCACTGCAAGCACTAGAAAATTCTTTTCCTATTTCCACCTTTTGGAGTGCTACAGTGGAAAACAGTATCCGGATGCAGCGGAATTGCAGGTTCGCATTTAGCAACTTGCATAAATCACCAAGAGATTGCCTTCTTCAAATATGTAAAAAATTGCCTGACCCACCTTTTTTTTCTGAGTCTTCTCATGTTTTTCATTTTTTTGCATTATCATAGGTATTTTGCTATCCGTTTATCTGCATGGAAGATTTTCGGATGAACTCTCTAAATCGAAGAAATCTAAGTTTTCATATTTTTCTGTTCATTGATCCACCATCCTTCGAATTTATCTCTCGATTTTCAACCATTTTGTGTGAAAATATGGTCATTTTTCACTTTCAATCTTCCATGTGGCCATTGTGAAATTTTTTCTAATCTAACCCAAGAATTGAAAAAAATTTAAGTTTCAATTTTTGGTATTTCAATTTTTTCTGCCCCAATCGACCTTTTTGCCCATTTTTTTTTTATTTAAATAGGTCCAGGTCTTGGGTCCAAAATATTCTCTCAGGTACGGGTATGCTCATTTTGGACCTGTCGGATCTGCATACACATGATACTATTTTGGATCTAGGTCTAGGTCCGGTCCAGCAGGACCCGACACATACCTAACCCGTTGCCAGCCCTACCTCCAAGATAAAGCGGCTTTGGTTATGCTTGACTGTCGGAATCTGTGTCTGGAATTGGTCCTTTCCATGTCGAACAGGTAGGAAATCAGGCCTTGAAGAAGTTCACACCAAACATGAGTCATTCCTGTCAAATTTTATCAATGTCAATGACACAGGGTATTAAAGATCGAGGCCGGCATTGCATACAGAGCCTGTAATTTGAGAACTTGATTCCTGATCATTCTATAGAACATTCTTGCCCTTGTAAGTGGCCATCTTCTTCATCAAATTTACCGTTTTTAGTGTTATCTTGTTCATCAAATTTACCATTTTTGGGTTATTTTGTTTTGGGGGGTTAGGCCAGTATTTGGAACCTAACCCATTGGAGAATCCACAAGGTGACTTTTGGATGTTCTTGATATTGTATTTAAGGTATAAATTGACGTACCTGTATTTAATTGAAGTACCAGAAGTGGCCTCCAATTACTCTATTGTAGGGTTGTAAACAGATTGAGTCTGGGTTGGGTTAATCTTGACCCATCAGGTTGAGTGGTGGGTCCAGTTCCAAGTTCGGATCTACGTGCCTACTTACTCACCAGATGGACATGAGAAATTAGTTTTGGATCTGCTTGCCGAGTTAATGGACATGAGAAATTGCTTTCTTTGTGAAATTAGTAGTCTGTGTTGGAACGACCCAAACTCAACCAGATAATATCCACATATGACACCATGTTGAAAATGATGTAAAATTTAGGAATTGTGGTCCGTGTCTAGGGTAGTTATAAGTTATGGCCATATCTCTCTATGTTAGTGGTTAGTTCTATTATAAGGAGTTATCAAAGAACCAATTTATGTTGGCGGGTAGTTTTCAGGTTTGCGGGTAGTTTGAGTCACATAGGTTGCCTATAAATAGATACCATGTAATTGGATAATTATAACATGTGGATGTAACCTGTGCAGCGCACTTGTGAAATGAGATAAATATCAGTGATAAACCCTATGAGTTTGTGATTCTCTCCTTGAAGAGTGCGTACACACATATTTCAAATATACGAATAGTGGTATCAAAGCTTTTTAAAGGTACACACATATTTCAAAGATACAAACAGTGGTATCAAAGCTTATGTAAAATTTCAACATGGTATCAAAACCCAAGTTATCAAAGCCTATGTAAAATTTCAACATGGTATCAAAACCCAAGTTATCAAAAATATAAGCATTGGAGAGCCCAAGCCCAAGTTATAAAAAATATATGCATTCGAGAGCCCAAGCCCAAGTTACATGGTATCAAAACCCAAGTTATAAAAAATATAAGCATTGGAGAGCCCAAGCCCAAGCCCAAGTTATAAAAAATATAAGCATTGGAGAGCCCAAGCCCAAGTTATCAAAAATATAAGCATGGAGAGCCCAAGTTACCAAAAATAAGCATTGGAGTGCCTAAGTTGTCAAAAAGATAGGTATTCGAAATCACATGTTGCCACAAAAACAGAGATAACAGGATCACCAAAGAGATAGGTGTTGGTGTGGAAATTTAAGACCAACAGATTAGAGACAAAACTCAAGAGAAAGGTGATAGAAATGTAAATTGCTTTATTTAATTTCCTGTATTATTTCATATGGATACCACTATTAGTCCAAATATTTCTCAACCATCGATACCAAGTTTCAAAGGTGAATTTTATGAGCATTGGAAAATTGAAATGAAAAAAAATTTTGGGTCTTGAATGCTCATTTTAAGCCTAAAGTTTTTGAGAGAGAAAGCATGTTAAAATTTTAGAGAGAGTAACTATATCAAATTTTAAAATGATAAAGTACCTAAAATTTCTTAGAGAGAAACTACCTCAAAATTTTTAGGAAGAAACTATATCAAATTTTAAGTTTTAGATAGAGGAAGTACCTTCAAATTTTAGAGAGAGAAAGTATATCATATTTTAGAGAGAAAAACTACCTAAAATTTGTAGAGAGAGAAATTATTTTAAAATTTTTATAGAGAGAAACTATCTCAAATTTAAGTTTTAGAGAGAGAAAAAATCCCAAAATTCTAGAGAGAATCTAAAATTTTTATATAGAGTGAGTATCTAATAATTAATTTCCAAGAAAAATTTATTTGAGGCAATCCAAATAGTGAATTTGCATTTCGTGGTTTCTATCACATGCAATCTAAACAACATACACCATATTCTAAGAAATGCCAGTTCCAATAAATACCAATTTCAAGATACAATTTTTTACAAGATTGAAAATCCAAGGAACCAAAAGAGCCCTTAAGTTATTTACTTCTTTTACATACATAATGACTATTCATTATTTTAGATTGACCGACCCCAAATGTAATTTTCTCATGTTGCTTGAGTTTTTGTTGGGTAGGTCAGTATATGGGATTGTCCACAAAGAGATTATTTCTTTTATACACAGAGGTCATAATTATTTCCACTCATTAGATATCAAATTGGATGGCTTAGGGTGAGTCACGAGTTTGAAATTTTTTTTTTTTTAGAACTTGTGTTTATTTCATGACACTCTTACAACCACGCATTTTAAAATTCTAAGGACAAGAATAATTGTAACCTCCATATATAAAAGATAAATGGTCTCTTTGTATATACTCTCTCTACATATTTTTTGAGTAGGTTACTGGGATGAGTCTCCTACTTATAGTAAAAATGAAACTCAAATTGTTATATTGTGGTGACCCACATTCTTGACCACATAGTCCTGAGTACATTTTTAAGCCAATGATTAGATGGTGATTTCCAACTTGATTGGTTTGAAGTAAAAGACAAATGTCAAAACTTATCACCATTGGTGCATGATATATGCCACACCATAAATGCATCCACTTTTTTTTCCCCATCGGTAAGACATTGGAGACTGGCCATATTGAGTGGAAATTGTTATATGGTGTACCCCCACTAGCATATGGTGTCATCTGCATTTGGTATTGCATGACACAATCCTGAATATGGTACAACATACACAGGCAGGGCATCATCATCCATTAGCAGAACGAACGGTGGAGATGAACGCTAAATCTGCATGTATGCTCGCTCAGTACAACTATATCTTGGGAATGGTATATTATATGCTCGACATATGTAATGAATTTTTCAACTCATCAATTGGTATTTATTAGAGGTGATGGGTTCCATATTCATAAGGTCGTTTTGAACAAGGTTTTAAAAAAAGAAAAATATCTCACCCTGTTTTTAACTTTCATTTCTCCTCTGACCCAAAGTTCCAAAACTTATCTTCTAACCCCTTATATTAATTTATATATTTTTATTCTATC
The DNA here is from genome assembly GCF_000471905.2 of Amborella trichopoda. The sequence goes on along the minus strand of NW_006500125.1, from coordinate 3,765,951 downwards.
TTTTAGCTCAAACAAATCAAATAAGACATCTTAGACCCCCTCTCTCTTCACGGGTTTCTCTTTCTTTCTCTATGTAAATCTTCCAAACCTCTCTCTTTATTTCTCCAACTCTTTCTCTCTCCTCTCATGCCTCTCACTCTCTCTCTTGTGATTCTCCATATCCCTCTCTCCATTTTCCCCATCTTCTCTCTCTCTTTCTCTCCGTCCTTCCCCAAATTCCTCTCTCTTTCTCTCTCTCCATTTTTCCCCAACCCCTCTCTCTCTATCCGTGTTGGTGAACTAAAAATAAAGCGATGCTCATAGTTGATTGAGCAAGGGACTGATCGACTGTATACACATGGTTTGAGGTTTCCTTTGAATGAGCTTGAGTTGAATTTTTGAGAGAGCAAAGGGGGAACAGAACCAGAGAGGTTGTTATAAGAGACATTCAATGTGTTTAAATTGAGTAAATCCGCTAGGCTTGGAGGAATGCGCCCTATTAAATTGTTGTTATAATCCTCTCACGTTTCTCTCTCTACACCATAATAATCTATGATACTTCAGTTGTTGAATTTGAAGCATAACTCTCTCTCTGGACCAATGCCTCCTCTCTCTAGGCTGAAAAAACTAGAAGAGCTTTACCTGGGTTCTAACCAAATCAACAGAAGCAAATTAGAGGAGTTGGGAGATTCGCCAAGGTTACATAATCTCGATCTTTCCAACAACTCTATTGGTGGAGACTATGCCCCTCACTCTCTTAAACTTCTCATCGTTAGTCCAATTAAACATTGGTAACAATCAAATCAGTAGCACCATCCCAAAAGTCATTGATAAGCTTAAGAAGCTCTTTGTTTTGGTACTGAAACATAACAAAATCAATGTATCAATCCTCTCTTCTTTAAGCAAAACGGAGAGAGAGATTTGGGAAAATATGGGGGGAGAGAGAGGGATGGGAAAATTGGAGAGAGAAGGACTTGGGGAAACAAGGGAGAGAGAATGAGAGATACGGGGGAGAGAGAGAGAGAGTTGGGGGAAATAGAGAGAGAGGGTTTAGGAGATTCAACATGTGAAGAGGAAGAAGGATATAAAAAGAATGTCTTTTTAAAATTTGTTTAAGTTAGAAAGATGGGGTAAAAATAGATAATATTGACCTAGAGGATTAAAAGATATGATAGATAGAATTTTTAAGCTGTCAGATAGGTTTTGAAACCTTAGGTCGATGGATAAATAAAACATAAAAATAGGGTATATAGGGAAATTTTCCCTTAAAAAAATACCGATTTGGATTGGAACCGGCCGAATCAAATTAGAAACCATCGGGGACGAATTGGTTCTTAGGAAATATCAGTATATCGTTCTATTGATCAAATTCCAAATAGCCCTTCAAATTATTCATCAAAATGAGTTTTGAAATTCCTCAAATTACACCTTGGGTAAAATATTCAATAGTTCAACTTTTTACATTTATGCTAATAAATTTTTCTTCAATAATGGTTTGTGATTCACAACATAATGATATGTAAAAATTGTAAAAATTTATAATTACAATTAGTTTAAAAATTGGACATTATTTTTATGGAAAAGCTTTCTATACTTCCCCTACAGCATATAAGAACTATCGTCTCCCTCTTGTTTAATCATTGATTTAAAATGGGTGGTTGAGATCATTTGAGTGAAGTTGTCACAAAAGTAGGCTCACGGGCTCAACCGGTTGCCTAAAACCTTTCCCCGGTAAAATGGAGGGAGAAAACTCCCTATCTCTCCCTCTCCTCTGTCTCTATCTCCCCCTCTATCCATCTCCTTCTCATTGTCTGCGGACGATAGATAAAGTTTCCCTTCTCTATAAGAACCAACGGTTCTCCTCTCTCTCTGTCTCTCTCTCACGAAAGCTCTGTAGACCCAATGGCTCTCTCTCTCTCACGAAAGCTCTGCAGACCCAACGACTCTCTCTCTCTCTCCTCTCTCTCTCTCTCTCTCTCTCTCTCTCTCTCTCTACTCTACTACTACTACTACTCTACTACTACTCTACTACTACTACTACTACTACGTACTACGTACG
>NW_006500125.1:3743167-3760267 GCF_000471905.2 Amborella trichopoda | reverse complement strand
ACGAGACGTACGAGACGAGTAGTAGGTAGTAGGAGTAGGAGTAGAGTACGACGTAGTACGAGTACGTACGTAGTACGAGTAGTAGAGTAGAGAGAGAGAGAGAGAGAGAGAGAGAGAGAGAGAGAGAGAGGAGAGTCGTTGGGTCTTGTAGAGAAGGGAAGCTTTCTCTATCGTCTGCAGAGGATGAGAAGGAGATGGGAGAGCGAGAGATAGAGACAGAGGAGAGGGAGAGATAGGGATCTTTCTCCCTCCATTTTATCGGGGAATCATTTTAGGCAACCAGTTGAGCCCGTGAACCTACTTTTGTGACAACTTCACTCAAATGATCTCAACCACCCATGTCAAATCAACGGTTAAAAAAGGGGGGGACGATAGTTCTTTATGTTGTAGGGAAAGTATAGAAAGATTTCCCTATTTTCATTTTGTAAATAAAATAAAAATGAACAAAATCCAAACCCAAATTAAAATGGGTGCGGTTTGTATAGAGCCTATGCTCTAAACAATCAAATTAGAGCCTATCTTCAAATAGTATCGAGAAATGTGGTTTTAATATGGGAAATCTTTGTGATAGCCTTAAAATATATTTTTATATTTATTTATAAAGTTTAAATCTTAACAAATAGTGTAGATAGACAGATCTATGAAAACTTGAAAATCTTGAAAATTGACGGTAAAAACATGCGTTATAAAATGCACTATTTCTAAAACTTGAAATCCATTTTTTTCCCATGTCCATGCATCTTGATGTCGAGATGATCAATTTGAAGATATTTGGCCATTAAAACAACTTCTTCTAGTGAAATTTTTGAGGTAGGCACAAATTTGATTGTTTAGAACCTCGGCTCTATATAAACTTCTTCCAATTAAAATTGGCCACTACTTCTTCTATAGTTTTGAAAGTAAATTTTTACTCAAAAGGGTGAAACTATTAAAATTTATAATTTCTTATTGATTAAAATTGTACTTTCATCTTCTACAAAAGCGACTTCACAAATTTATAAATTTGTTTCCAGTATGAGAACATTTTCCTATAAGGGCCTGTTCGGCTAATTAGATTCAGATTTTCAGGAGTCACTTTTTCTGAAAAAAGCCAAGCAATCGTGTTTGGTTCGCTTAGAATTGACTTTTTTGTTGGAATTGAGATTTCCTTGGAACTCCTGAATGCTCATATTAAGCCTAAATTTTGGAAATGTCAATTCTACCAAAATCGGTGGCATTGACATTTCATGGAAATGAGTCATTTTGTTGTTGAAGAAGGAAAACATAATAAAATTTTAGGGAGAAAGACTATATCAAATTTTAGAGAGAGAACATATTAAAATTTTAGAGAGGGAAAGTATATCAAATTTTACAAAGAGAAAGTATATGAAATTTTTTAGAGCGAGAAAATACATTAAATGTTTAGAGAGAGAAACTCTCTCAAATCTTAAATTTTAGAGAGATAAAATATCTTTAAATTTTAGAGAGAAGAATTACATTAAATTTTAGAGGGAGAAATTACTTAAAAAAAATTTAGAGAGAAATATCTCAAAACCTTTAAAGAAAAAAACTATATCAGATTTTAAGTTTTAGAGAGAGAGTATATTAAAATTTTAAAGATTAGAAACTATAACAAATTTTAGATAGAGAAACTACATGAAAATTTTTAAAGAGAGAAAGACAATATCTTAAAACTTTAGAGAAGTAAAATATATCAAATTTTAGATAGAAAAAGTTCCTAAAATTTTTAGATGGAGAAATTATTTCAAAATTTTTAAATTGAGAAACTATCTTAATAGAGAAACCATCTTAAATTTTAAGTTTTAGAGAGAGAAAGTATACTAAAAGTTTAGAGAACAAAACCCCCTGAAAATTTTAGAGAGAGAAAACATCTTAAAATTTTAGAGAGAGTAACTATATTAAATTTTAGAGTGAGAAAGTATTTAAAATTTCTATCAAATTTTGACGAAAGCATGGCCAATTCATGAAGAGCCCTAGTTTTTGGAAAATCTCCGCCATTTGATTAATTTCAGGCGAAATAGATAGTTTTTGTGATCAAAATCAGAGGTGTTTTGAAGCTGAAAGTATTGTTAAGAATATTATAGTTCTATTTTTTCTGATTAAACTCTTATTTTGCACAATATTTGATGCCCAAAACACGGATGTCATGTGACATTAGTGGGTTACGGAAATACATTGATATTTTCACAAGAATTTTATAAAAAAATGGTAAAATAGTTTTCACATTCTACCCCAACATTCAATATGATTTTCTACCCATTTCATACTCAATAGTTCTCATGTCCAAATCTCAAGAGGACCTTGCGTGGCAGCATGAGATTAGAGTTGATTCAAACAAAAAGACAAATTAATATGTAGTTATTGCAAAAATATTATAAGTAGTGGGATAAATTAGTTCAAGCAACATTTAGCAGGGGTTAAAGGGGAGGTCCATGCTCACTAAAAGATAGGGGCCCAAATCCCCACTAACTTACCACTTTTACTTACCCCAACAAAAAAAAAGGGAGGTCCATGCATGCGACCATGTACCTGCCAACATCAGAAGATAGATGTCGGATCTCCTTAAGGCTTATAAGGGTAATAAAATAGCCAAAGAGAAGGTTCATGAGGAGATGGTCAGCCATTATGTGCCATGAGATGGCCAACAATTATGTGCCATCAGGTGGGGCAGATCCAGACTGACAATTCGACAAAGACACGGATGTTGCAATGAGAGCCAATTTGGAAGAAATGCAGCGGCAGGGGGGTGGGATGGGTATGTACGGAGGGCATGATACGAGAATGTATGGAGGGCCTGGCCAGAGCAAGTATGGAGGCCCAACTTCACTATGTATGGAGGGCCTGACCCGAGCATGTATGATAGGCCTGACCTGAGCATGTATGGAGGACCAGTAGGGCACCTGGTCCAACTTCAAGAGCCGAGGCGCTGTCTGGGGCAATCTCATCCCACAATGTAGAGGAGATTACTCATGGCCTGCCTAGCATGAGAGAAGTACGCAGTAAATCGGTGAGGCCAACCAGGGATGAGGTTGATTCATTCACCTCAAGGCATAAAACTCAACAAATGACCCTAAAAAGCTTGGTAAAAGGGCAATGGGCATAGGGAAATGGTGGTTTTCTAATGCAATCCCCTTCCATGCAGCCAATAATCCATATTTCCCTCCTATGATCATTGAAATTCAAAGTGCAAGCTTGGGGTGAAGCCTCCTACAACATATGAGCTTAGAGGGGCAATCTTGGATGCAGAGATGGAAGATACTAACAAATGCATTACCGACCTTAAGCAAAGTTGACCGAGAACGGGAGTCACTATCACGAGTGACAATTGGCATGTCCAAACCATTCAGAAAGACTTCCTGAACTTTTTGGCTTATTGCCCACGCGGTACGACCTTCTTGCCCTGTAAAGATGTTACTGGGTGACGAAGGATGCGAAGTTCTTGGCACAATTATTGGGTTAGATAATTCATCAGGATGGAGAGAAGAATGTGGTCCAGATTATTACAGATAACGCCAAAGCTTATATTTCAGCAACATCAACATTGATGGAAAGAATGAACAATTTGGTATGGACCCCGTGTGCTGTCCAATGTATCGATCTCATGTTGGAGAAGATTGGTGGGCTGAAGAATGTGAGGGAGACGCTAGCCTTAGCAAGATCCATCATGAAATTTATTTACAACCACTTCAGGATCCCCAATCTGATGAGAGAGTGTGACGACCCAAAAATTTTGAAATGGAAATATAATATTAATAGTGTTAGCAGAAATAAATAAAACGATATTATTGTTAATATACTTGAGGGTTCTATTTTATTTGGGAAGACCACCATCTTAAAACTTTATGTTAACACAAGCTTTTGTTTTTAACGTGACGCCTTTACATTTCTCTTATCTCGTTTGTAAAACACCTTGCATATGAGGTATTTCTATTTTATTCGAAACTCTCTCTCTCAAGCTGTTTACTGTTTATGTTTAGTAAAGAACATATTTCTTTCTCTCTCTACTACTGGGGTGCGTAGAGTTTACTATTTAGTAAAGGGTAAAAGGGGAAATGACAAAAGGGAAAGAAGAGAAAGAAAGAGATTTCAAAGGATGTTTGCTTCCTCTGCAAAGATGAAAGAGATTTCAAAGGCTGTCTGCTTCCTCTGTAAAGATGGTCGGCTGCACTTAGTTTGCAATTACTCAGCTTGTCTCAACGGGAACCGTCAGAAAATCGTCGGATTTTTGGAGGGGAACAAGCAGTGTCATTGTGGCTGGCATTTTTGTTACTTAGGTAAGAGAAGTTCGAGTTTCCAATGTTTTGCTGCCCCTTCTCTGTATATGATGGCTGTTTGAACAAGGCAAACTTTGTGCCTATAAAACAAAAAGAGGGTTTGGTGATTACTGTTTTAAGCTTGCTCTTACAATAGAAGAAATCTTAGATGCTGACTCATAGGGCAAAGTGAACTGCAATGACACAAAAACTTACGAGTATTTATTCAAGGATTGTTGAGTTTAGAAATGCCCTACTGAATGGATTGTAGAATATGAAGTTGAACGAAGAGAGGGATCATTAACCATGGTAACATAGTAGTGGCTTGAAGAGTCATCTTTGAGAGAAGCACAACCATTAGAACGTTCAAGCTTGGGGTCTTCGAAGAATACTTTGATTTCAATAAACGTTAATGGTGGAAAATATTTATACGAGAATCTGCTTCAAGAGTTTATGCAAACGAAAGGTCTGGATATGGCTATTTATTCTTGTGTTAGAAAGACTGTAGACCATACCCCTCGTTTTAAGGCTACAGTCACAGTTGATGGTCATACATCTAATAGTTCCTCATTTATCAGCAGCATGTGTTAAAGTTTCATGTATACAAAGTGTAAAATAATAAGGTGACTACACTCAAGGTTGATGGCTTTGACATAGATTATGGGAATCAAGTTTTCTCTATGAAGCTTGGGAAATTGAGTATCTATGCTTTAATCAAGCAAACACCAAATCGACAACTATAAGTTTTATGGATAAGTGACATCATCTTTCTGAAAAATAGTTTGTTTTTAATGAATAGTGATATTTCCAATCAGGATCTTTATTTTATAAGTTTTGTGTGTAAGTGACTTCATTGTCTTGAAAAATAATCCATTTTTTTATAGTAAAATTGTGATATTTTATCTATTGTTAGGTATTTTAAATGCTGTAACTTCTTATAAATAAATTTAATTTTCTTGTCTATTGTTCAGAATTTTAAATACTGTAAATTATTAGAAATAAATGTGATATTTTCGCTTTTAGTAAAATTATGAGATTTCCTTCAACTGTTTTTGAATATTTAGATATTGTAAAATTCATATGCAAATATCTGCCTCATTATTTGAAAAACTGATATTTTTGCTCTTGATTGTAGTATTGCCTATGAAATGATTATTTACAAATTGGCAATTCCATAAATTGTGATAATTCCGTATTTAATTTTGGATTCTCATAAAAGTTCGTCTATTGATACTAGATTGTTATCGTGTTAGATTTCAAGAATGTCCTTCAAAACTACTACCTTTCAGAAATTATTGCACAAAATGTTTAATTGGCTACTTACAGATTTTTCAATGAAAGTAATTGTTATTAAATTGCTTTAAGTGAATTCATGTTAATGATTTCAATGATACTTTGTATGATATTATTGATTTCCGATGTAAAGAGTTTCAGAGATAATTTGAGTATGAGTGGACCTACAGGGATCGTTAGGACCTATTCGATTATGCCGGTAGGGACTATTTGAACTCTTCCGGGACGTCGGTGAGGTATGATCGGACCTGCAAGGATTGTTAGGACCTATCCGGTTACGCCGGTAGGGACGTCGGTGAGGTATGTTTGGATCTGCAGGGATTGTTTAGACATATTCGGTATGGGCCATTTAAACTCTTTCGAGACGCCGATGAGGTAGGATTGGACCTGCAGGGATTATTTGGACCCATTAGGACGCTGGTGGGGTATATAGGTGACCTACGTGGGATGCCAGTAGGGTATTTGGTGAAATCCTGTGAGTTATGCATTTTTGTTAAAATGTTTATATGCATTTCAATCATTTGGATTATGTTTAACTGTGTATTTGTGAAAGTGCAATTGTTATCTATAAATGCTTTTGCTCACAATTCTTCCTCAAGTGGTTTTTAACATACATTCTTCAGAAAATGTTTATTTCTTCCAACCATGATTATTTTTTAGGACCATGATGATCACTTACTGAGCAGCTAAACTCACCAAACTATGGTAAATATTTTTCAGGGTAATTGCAGTCTCATAGTTCAAATGCAGCAGAACCATATTTGAAGAATATGTAGGCATGATTGACATTCCCCTAGTAACTTTTGATGAAAGGCACTGATGTAATTTTTGTTCTATCAAGAGATGTTTATCTAGCATTCATGTTAATATTGGTTGTGGGCAGAATTTGTACAGATTAAAATTACACTATTTGGTGCAATTCAAATATACTAGTAGAAATTTTAAATCTGTACTATATATATTGGTAGTAAATGAATTGTGTGTCACACTTCGAGAATGTTAGAAAACTTGGGGTGTAACAGAGAGTATACCAGCAGGGAGTTAATCAGGCCCGTTATCACCCGTTTCGCGACAGACTACCTGCCAATGAACAATAGTGTACAATTGCATGCCAGATTGAGGAGGATGCTCGCTAGGGAGGCGTGGACAAAGGACAAACTTACAAAGTGCCGTTAGAGACGATTTGTTGATGGTATAATATCTGATAAGGTTTCTAGACAAGGTGTGTCAACATCGATTTTGCAGCTGGTCCTTTGATAACACAATTGAGAATGGTGGATGGTGACAAGAAGTCCACCATGGGGATCCTTTATGAAGGGTTAGAGAGGGAGAATAGAGCTATTACGGCAAAGTGCCATTTTGCCAGACATGTGGTAGAAATCATATATAGAAGTTGGACAACTCAACTGGGGCACCTGATCCACTATGCAGGTGAAATGTCTATTATGTGTTTAGAAAATTTAGATCACAATATTTCTTAAACTTCATTTTAAATGATTTATCTATCTTTGTATTATATAGGTTTCTACTTCAACCCAAGTTATTTCTACATCATGCCTATTGTCCTGACTATATCATCGAGGAGGTGCAATTTATTATCGAGAGGTTGGAAAGGAGCCAGATATGCCAATTAGCGGTACTGAGTGATGTAACATTTAACAGTTATTGTAGGCTATAAAAATTCATTCACCTGATGCATCTGACACATAATTAAAGCATTAAAGCGTGATGTCTTTATCAAATGTCTATGTATCAGGATGCGGAAGGTTTGTTTGCAAGAAGACTTGTGATAGCTTCTCAAAGTACGATGGATCCCGGTAATGTAGTATATAGTTACTCTTCTTTTACATCATTTTTCTTATGAAACATTTAGTCTTTTTCTTATAATACATATTGCATCTCATTTTAGCTGAATGGTAGGAGTGTTATAGTGGAGTCGCACCTCACTTAAAAAGGATAGCAATGAAGGTGCTCTCCAATACATGTTCAGCTACAGGATGTGAGCATAAGTGGAGTACCTTCCAGTGGATACACGCCCCACGAAGAAATCGGTTGACTTCTGCCCCGGTTCATAAGCTCGTCTTTATTCATTATAATTCAAAGCTCCAACATCGAAATCTGACAAGGAAGGTTGAGGATTACACCCAATCAACTTGGATTCAATATTTCTCTTTGATACAGTCGAGGAGTGGTTGGTGGAGGAAGAACCTCAAGTGATGGGCAAGAGAGCATTCCTCGAGACAATCGGTGAGGAGGAGGGTAAAAGAGAAGATGCTGATGGGGAGGGAGGAGGGGGGGGGGGGGTGTAACATCAAGTTCTCCCCACCGACAATTGAGCAATTTATTGGAGATGTAAGCGATGTGCTACATGTGTTGAAGGAGAGCAATGAGGGAACGAGGGAGATTATGATTCTGAAGCAACCCTATCTCAACCAGGATATATACAACTCGAGATATAGCGACAAGAGGATGGGGCTGGGCAAGAGTATGGGGGTGAGCAAGAGAGTGGGAGCCATCACGAGGGCTGGCAAAGACTTGGGGGCTATGGGCAAGAAGCGCAACAATCCTCCAACCTTGAGGGATATAGTTATAGTCAGGTTAGTACCAACCCCCAGGATATAGGTATAGTCAGGTCAGCACCGGCGATTCTGAGGTATTCATAAATTGACTCAATGAGTTGTCGAGATAATACAATGAGATACAACGACATGATGAGGAGCAACGACAAAGCCACCTTTCGTTTTAGTATTATGTTGTTTTTTTGTTGTTGTATGCTCCATTTAAACTTTGTATTTCTGTACTTGATTATTATAGACTCTTCTTTTCAAAGATCTGAATGAATTGTTAACACATCAAACATTCAAACGTGAAAACAATGACTCAGATGCTCAGTATTCACCTATTTTTATAAAGTAATGAAAGTATGTAATGCATCATTGTTAATTACTTTTAGAGACTAAAAGAACACTATTTTTAGAGATTTATAGTTCTTTTTTTGGAAAAACTTTTAGACAAAAATTGTCGATTCCGTCAATTCTCCGATCCGATCTACTGATTTTTTGATCCGACACGGGTATGGGTGTGACCGATTTGAGTCACCGATCCATTTTTTTAAACATTGGTTCAAACATCAACATGCCTCAAATTCAACTAGTTTTCAGTCTTTTTTGTTTTTTCAAATTTAGTTTTGCTCAACATCAATAGTTTTTAATTTCCATATGATAGATTAAAGCAAGGTTTAAAAAAAAACGGATTGGTCATCCGGATCGGCCACCCAAAAACTGTGTTAGATCTGTGGATCAGCGATCCGAATCGGAGAATTGGCCGGATCAGGAAGTTTCAACATAAAACAATTCAAAGAAAATACTATAATTTCTTAAAAATCTAGTTTTTTAGATTTCTAAAAGAAACAAATACGATTGCATTATGATTTTTCATTATTATAGCTAAAATATGTAAATAATGAGAACCTCTCATGTTAAGTGTTTATTGTCTATTAAATTCATTTTATAATCAAAATAAAATTTAAAATACAACATGACAATAAAATGAATGTCTCTAAATCTATTTATTTATTTTATTATTGTATTAACTTAGGATTTTTTATTTTTGAAAGAAACTATATAGAACAAATTTAATGAAAGAGGTTGTTAGTAGAGAGAGAGTTTTAGTGAAATTAATTTTAGTGAAAGTATCAATAGAACAAATTTTATAATGGAGAGAGAGAGGTTGTTAGTAAAGTGAGAGATTGGGAGGGGTTGTTAGTAGAGAGAGAGAGTCGGTGAGGTTTTTAATAGAGAGAGAAAGGGGGTTTGTTCGTAGAGAGAAAGAAAGCATGAGATGGGGAGGGAACCTAATAAAGCGTGAGGGAAACATGGGAGCATTTGTCCCACATCAAAGAATTAGAGAAGGGCATCTATAAAATCTCACACAAGGTTGGTAGGGAGTGTTTCCTTTGTCATGTTGTGGTGACATGTGTGAAGGTAAGTGGAGATGTGTACATGGGAGTGGTGACATGTGTGCATCAGAGTGGTTGAGGGTTACAGTGATTTTATGATACAAAAATTTTTCAAAACCGGTCGGCTTACACACGGGAGTGATGACATGCGTGTACGGGAGTGGTGGCATGTGTGTGCATGGGAGTGGTGACATGTATGCACCGGAGTGGTAACCGGTCTGACCCCACCGATTTCTAAGATAACCGACCAGTTCAATCTGGTTTAGGGGTGGATCTAGTTGAATCTTGATATATTGAGGGATTCGCAACGGCGTAAAAGATTCCCTATCTAAATCAACGATTCCGATCCAAATTGCTGAATTTTCAATTCATGTGTTAAAGTGAAGCATCCTTCCTTTTCTATCTCTTTTTATCGTTTAATTGCTTACTTCCTACTTAACATAAAGAGTCCATTTAAAACTTAAGAAATGGGAAAGCTTTTTATCTAACTCTACCCACATATATAGTATATCTCACCCCTTATCTCAGTCATTAGATATGAGTAGATGGCTGAAATGGCTAGAGTCACAATGTCACAAGTTGGTTCTTAATCGTCAGATCTTGATCAGATGACTTATAGTTTTTTGTTTTTTATTTTTATTCTACAAATAATTTTGAAGTAAAATTTGAAGCATGCATAGATCTAAAAGGGGCACACACGGTAAAAATAATAAAAAAAATATTTCGATGATAAACAATTACCAGAATACCTGTGAAAATTGTAGGTGCATTTTGGTTATTTATTTTTACAAAAAATATTTCTTGTTTTATTTTTTCTAGGTTCACCCAAATTTTATGATGGGACGCCCAAAATTTCATTCAAAAATGTTTTGTAGAAAACAAAATGTAAAATAAAACAGTGTTTGGTGTAACATTGTGGCATGAACAATCGTAGCCATCAAATTTGAATCGTACAGCTAAAATTGGAGTCACATAAACTTATATGTTGTTGAGACCACATAGAAACATTTCCCTTGAGGGTTTGGGGTCACATAGAAACATTTCCCTTAAGGGGTGGTTCATATTGAGCCGAGGCTCGAATAGATCTAAGTAAAACACACCATCAAAGAGAGAATCTACTACGAGAAAAAAAATGAATAATATCTATTATTTTAAACGGTGTGGTTCGTATAGAGCCGAGGCTCTAAACAAGCAAAGTAAAGCACACCTTCAAATAGAGTCATGAAATGTGCTTTCACTAATGAAAATCTTTGTGATAGCCTTAAAATACATTCTCCTCTGTAATAATAAAATTTAAAGCTCAAAATATAGTGTAGATCGATTAGATCAATGAAAACATGAAAATCTTGAAAATTGACGGTCCAAAAATACATTACAAGATATACTATTTCCAAAACTTGAAATCCATTTTTTCTTTTATGTCCATGCAGTTTGATGTCGAGATGATCAATTTGAGGATGTTTGGGCATCAAAACAACCTCTTTTTTATATGTCCATGCAACTTGATGTCGAGATAATCAATTTGAGGATGTTTGGGCATCAAAACAACCTCTTTTTTTTATGTCCATGCAGCTTGATGTCGAGATGATCAATTTGAGGTGGGCTTTAATTTGGTTGTTTAGAGCCTCAGCTCTATTTTTATATTTTGATGTCCAAATATCCTCAAATTGATCATCTTTAATAAAAAAACGTTTATAAAGAGTCGATGCTCTAAACAATCAAATTAGAGCCCACCTCAAAAATTTACTAGAAGGGGTTGTTTTGGTGCCCAAATATTCTCAAGTTGATCATCTCGATATCGAGATGCATGGACATGAGAAAAAAAATAGATTTCAAGTTTTAGAAATAGTGCATCATGTAACGCATTTTTGGACCATCAAGTTTCAAGATTTTCAAGTTTTCATAGATTTGTTCGATCTACACTATTTTTTAAGCTTTAAATTTTACAATTAAAAATGAAAATTTATTTTAAGGCTGTCACAAAGATTTTCAATATTGAAATCATATTTCTCGACACTTTTTTAAACTGTGTCGAAAAAGCCTTTCATAACACTTTTTTAAACTTTTTTAAAAAGCCTTTCATAACACTTTTTGGTCATTATATTTTATCGAAAAATTATTTTTAATAAATTTTATAGTTGCGCCCCAATTAGAAGATGGCAAGTACAAAATTTCATATTCATAAAACTTGTATAAAAAATTTAAAAATAAAATATTTTGAGACGTCGGATCTAAGATCAAACGGTGAGTGGCTCTCTTGATCAAAATTGGACGGTTGGATGGTAGGAGAATCATAGATTTTCTATGTTGTAGGGGAAGTATAGAAACCTTTCCCTTCCATGGGACTTTACCTACACATATAGTATATGTGACTCCTAGTCTCAACCATTAGATTTGAGTTGATAGCTAAGATGGCTTAGGTCACAATGTCACAAACTGGCTTTTAATTGTCAGATCTTGATCGGACGGTTCAAAGTTTTTTATTTTTAATTTTTATTCTATAAATCATTTTAAAGAAAAATTTAGGGAATGCATAGTCTAACAAGGCGCACATGATAAAAATAATAATAAGATATTTTCAATGATAAAATATTACCAAAATACGCCTGATAATTGTAGGGGTTTTTTGATCATTTATATTTATAGAAAATATTTATTTTTTTATTTTTCCCAGGTTCGGCCCTAAGTTTATGATGGGACTTCCAAAATTTCATCCAAAAATATTCTGTAGAAAAAATAAAATAAAACAGTGTTTGGTGTGACATTGGGGTATGAACAATCATAGCCATTCGATTCAGATCGAACGGCTAAGAAGTGGGGTCATGTATAGCTTATATGTTGTTGGGATCACATAAAAACATTTTCCCCTTTTAAATAGTATCAATTAATATCATGCTATACCATTTATTATCGCTATAAACCGCCTGCATTGCATGTGACCCACTAGTATTCAATATGGGATTGTATAGAATGAGACCATTTACCTTTGGTACATAGAGGTCACAGTTACAACCAGATGTAAAATTTGAGAGCTTGGATGTTTTACAAAGTTCGAGAAAATTTCTTTTGAACGTTGTGCTTGGTCAATAAAATAAATTCCACCACCCAATTTGACATCCAAAGGTCAAAATTAATTGCGACCACCTCGTACCAAAGATAAATGGTCTCATTATATACTTTCCTATTAAATATACCGTAGTACATATAATATAGCACGATACCATGGTACACGTAATGTAGCATGGAATCCCATAAAAAAATTAAAATCATGGATTGGGTTCTTTGCCATAACGGAGTTGGTGATGGTTATGTTTTACGGTATGTATGGCACAAACTGGCAAAGATCAAATAAACTAGAACAGCGGAATAATATTCATGTAGCCGACTTCAAATAGTTGGGATAAGGTATGGATAATAATGATGATGGTAAAAACCGACAAAAGTCACATTTTCGAGGGATACATGAAAGTTGCTTTTTAAATCCAAGGATTATGTACGGGTACATTTCTGCTAGGCATGTTAATAGGCTGGGCCTTCACCCGAGCGGCCCGAAACGTTGTAGGCTAGGCCCCAGCCTGAAAACTTAGTTCCAGGCTTAGCCCATCCCAAATTCATGGTAATGAGGCCTAAGCCCATCATGGGGTCAGTCTCCTATAAACGAAGAAAAATGATTTTATTAAATTGAAAAAATATATATACTTAAGAAAAATAGCTCAACGGACTCAAGCCTGGCCAGGACTGACCCAGACCAAAGTATTTTTGGCCTACCAAGTTCAGCTTGGGAAATTCATAGGGCCTAAACGTGATGCCCGAATCCTGCCCGTCATACAAAGAGCCTCATTCACTTTTGTTTGAAGTACTTTTAGGACCTAAAATTGGAGGGAGCAACCTCCTCAACCTAGAAATTAGAGCACACTTGTTTTACGTGAAATATTTTCATGTAAAAAAATTCTTTATATCGTTAATTGTGGGAATATTTTCATACCAATTCACTGCTAATTGGCATGAAAAGATATACTGAGATTAATTATTGTGAAAATATTCTCACATCTAATCGATAATTATTTCACGACGAAAAATATCTATCGAGAAATATTAAACAAATGTGCCAGAGCTATATAAATGACAACTAAACTTTATGGAAAACAAATAACTTCTTCAGATGGGTGCAGTTGGCATACAGATGCATCCGTAGGTGTAGAGATAAGGTGAACCTTCAAATTTTATCATGATATATAATTTTGATGTAAAATGTTCTTAGGATTATCTCAAAATCTATTTTTATATCTAATTATAAAATTTTAAATTTCAAAAATGGTTAAAATCAAGTAGATCTATAAACATATGAAAATCTTGAGAATGGATGGTGTAGATAATATGTTGTAAAGCACACTATTTCTAAGACTTAAAATCTTTTTATTTTTCATGGTCATACATCTCGATGTCGAGATGATCAATCAAAGAGTTTTTCAACATTGAAACTACTTTTTCTGATGGATTTTTTAAAGACATATGTAGTTCTACATTATGAGGTTGCATCCTTGTATAAACGTTTTCCTCTTCATATCGACGAGAGAATCAAATATAAACGTTTTCCTCTTCATATTGACGAGAGACAATAAAATATAAGCCTTTAAAACCCAAATTTTCCTTTTTAAATAGACGTACGGTGATTTTAATGTGGATCCCAAATTTCAATGTTGGTATATTTTGCCTTGGGGACTAAATGTATAGTATGCACCATATGCGTATTCTACATGCTTTTAAGAATGAAACCTGAAAATTTGAGGAATAACTATTAGGTTGGCTCTCATGGATTATATTATTCCTAAAATAGGCAAGCGTCGCTCTTCGGAAAAATTATGTTTGTACCATATTCAAATATGGTCATTGCAGATTTGTCCAAATTTATGGAAAATTTACATGTAAGAACACCGGTACTATATTTGCAACATGGTAGCAATGCTTTTTTACACGGACGTATATCTTTTCCCTTTATTTTATCCCAAAGTCTGATATTCCAAACATCCAAATGCTTTTTATTTGTTTTTTTAATTGTTTTGAAGTATAGGAACGGACCATCTCTCACAATTTATTTATAAGTACATAGTATGATGTTGGAGATGTCAAACCAAATTTTTTTTAAAATACAATAAAATAGGCTGATCCGGATATCTACAATATTGAACTGACCTAACATTTTTCAAGACTGTCTTTATGTCCTTGGTGGTCCCCAACCACAAAGAGTCCACTTGACCACAAAAATCTTAAACAATTAGCAAAACTTTGCTCTCATTTTATAAATGTTGGTTTGATGTCTTGAACTTTGGATAACATACATCAAAAAAGTATAAAGTATAGGGTGGTAGGAGGATCAAGACCTTGGACCGATCCCTATATTTTGAAGAAAAAATTAAAATAAATTAAAAAAAGTGATCCAACATCTCATTGTGGGGCAAAATTGAAAAGAAAATGAACCTCCACATAAATTTTTTATAAATTTGAGCCGGTCCATAATTACCATATTTGAATGTGGTACAAAAGTAATTTTTCCTACTTCTTTATCAAATCTAAAGATGTATAACAATGTAATTTATTTCTAAGAAACAACATATTTATAGGTTCAACGTGTCTAAGATGATGATATTGAGACAGATGAGTGGCAAGACAATAAATGATAGAATTCAGGATGAATACATACGAGGGAACTAAGGTGTGGTTTCAATAGGTGATTAGATGAAGAAAAGTAGACTTAGATGGGCTGGTCATATACAATATAGACCGAATACATTACTGGTTAAGATGTGTGATTTGGTTTAAGCTCTAAACGAGCAAAGGAAATGTCTAAAAGGACAAAGATAGAAGTATTGAAAAAAGATATGGTGATTTTTAGTCTTACTGATAGTATGACTCTTGAGAGAAAAAAATGAAGAACATGATTTATGTAGTCTTACTGCAAGTAATTGGGATAAGGCTTGGATGATGATAATAATGATGATATTTTACATGAAGTTCCATTTTGTAATTAAAATTTCAATAAAGGCAACAATTAATATATTTTGATATCGAATTAGAAAGTTGTTTACCTTAAACTCCCATTTTACAAGAACTGACATTAGCTTCTCTCTACAAGATCCTACTACCATGGTTGAATCCCACATGGTATTACCCTTATTTACAGGTTTAAATATTATAGGTTATATAGGTACAGTAGATATCTGGTATATTACGTCATCTAATGAAAGAAGAGTGGTACATGTACTTCTCTGGAGGGAAAGAGTGGAGAATTCTCACTGCTCAGATTTTGCCATATCAAAAGTTGTCACAATGATTCAACCGCATATAAATATTTAGAAAAAACAAAAAAGGATAAGGAGATTTGCAGAGGGAAGAAGAAAAAGGATGAAGCCTGAGTCTCTGTGGAACAAATTCCTTCAGCACCTTCCATCACGCAAGGGGGGGAAAGACCCTCACACCCACAAAATCACCTATCAAGAGACCATCTCTCTCTCTCTCTCTCTCTCCTTGGGCAAGTATTAAAATTTTGAAGTTGTCCAAAATTTGAAATCCTAAAACTAGCTGTATGTTGGGTTTTACTGGATGAGGTGAACAGAAGACGTGCTCCCGAGGGAGCATAGAATCATTTATCCCCTCAAGGAAGAAGTTTCCATAAAGCCTTGAAAACAAAATACACCTCAAATTTTCGTTCAAATGAAGTTTCCATAAAGCCTTGAAAACAAAATACTGCCTCACCTCAAATTTTCGTTCAAATGAAAAATCTTCATGACGACTCTAAAATCAATTTTTGATACCGAAACTTATAAATACTTATTTTTAAGGTGAAATAGATAATCTACATAATTTATTACAATAAGTACTATTTTTAGAACTTAAAGTTTTTTTTTCTTTTGTTTTTTTACAATCATAGGACGATCAATATAAAATTTTACGCTTCACACTAAATTATGGTGTGAGGATTTAGTTATTTCATTGGAGCATATCAAACCATTTTCCATTTGGGAGAGCGACAATTATCTCCTCAAACCCCTCTCTCTCTTTGCATGCGCTCTCCCTCTAATTAGAGGCAGTCCCTCTCTCTCTCAAGCACACACAAACCCTGTGTGGCAATAGGCCTATAGAAACGGCTTAAGCCCAGGCCCGGCTTTATCCTAATAGGATCAGAATCGATCGGTGCCAAAATAAATAAATAAATAAATAAGCTGAGCCGGGCCAGCGCAAACCTTAACTGCGCTACAGTTTGCGGCCCAAGCCTTACTTTTTGAAGGTCGGGCAGGGCTATTGCTTAACCCTACGTACGAAGCACACACACAACGAACACAATCTCTCTCTCATCCCCCTCTCTTTCTCTCTCTCCATCTCATCCTTTTTATTGGGGTTTCTATTTTTCGTATCCGCCATGATTGATGGAGAAATTTGGTCCATCCCCCATCATATACTCTTCAGATTCCCTTCTCCATGGCCCACTCCAAAAACACACCACACCCTGTCAACCCTATCACACTGCCTTTCTCTCTCTCTCTCTCTCTCTCTCTCTCTACTACACACCACACACCACTACTCTCTCTCTCTCTCTCT
>NW_006500125.1:3698185-3730937 GCF_000471905.2 Amborella trichopoda | reverse complement strand
TGATGATGACGACGATGACGATGACGATGATGACGATGATGATGATGATGATGATGATGATGATGATGCCGATGATGATGATGATGATGATGATGATGATGATGATGATGACGACGACGATGACGATGACGATGATGACGATGATGATGATGACGATGATGATGATGATGATGATGATGATGATGATGATGATGATGATGATGATGATGATATGATGATGATGATGATGATGATGATGATGATGATGATGATGATGATGATGATGATGATAATAATAATAATAATAGCAATAACAATAATAGCAATAAGAAGAATAACAATAATAATAATAATAATAATAATAATAATAATAATAATAATAATAATAATAATAATAATAATAAGATCTAAAAACCAATAAATTTTTTTAGAATTATATAACCAAATATTCAGAACATTCTCATGTAACCTAAATAAATTAACACAGAAATTATAACAAGAATAGAAAAAGGAGCAATATCAAGAATAATCCAAGTAGTATAAGTAGCTTGTCTAATCTGAACACTAAAAATAGCTTTAACTTGCATAATAACAGAATTTATTTATAAAATAACAGAGATTACAGCAGAGATTACAAAGATCTAACAGAGATTACAGCAAATTAATAGAGGGTACAGCAAACTGACAGAGATTACAGCAAATTAATAAAGGGTACAACAAACTGACAGAGATTACAGCAAACTAACAGAGAGTACAGCAAACTGATAGAGATTATAGCAAACTAACAGAGATTACAAAACTCGAAATCAAATTTTTACAGAAGACTCATAAAGGAAACGACTTACAACTTACAAATGCAGTAACTAGTAAACAACCTCCATTCGTCTGAACAGAAGCTTGGAAGGTTGGCTAAATTACAATTGGACATAAGAGAGAAAAAGAGAGAGAGAGAGGGTCTGAGCCTTCATCAGATCTCTGTGGTTTCTTTTCGATACCTTCTGCGATTGGCATTGCAGGTATTTATATTGTTCGGATTCCAAATTTGAAATTAACTCTATTGTATTGTGAAACAGGTGGACGGCCAGATGGAAGACAAGTGGACGGCTAGATCGTTTGTCGGTGGATTCATTTGTCGGTGACTGGGACAGCTGGCGCACTATTGTCGGCTTCCTTTGTCGATAGTTAGGACAGCTGGTGCCGGATGTCGACAGGTTTGTCTTTTGCTCTTTTAATTGTAGCTAGTGGAGAGAGCATCTTACTGTGGCTGTACAGGTGGCTGAATACTGTAGATAGTGGAGAGAGCATCTTACTGTAGCTGTACAGGTGGCTGAATACTGTAGATAGTTGGGAATCTTTTCCTGTTTAGTGTCGATGATGTTACCAGAGGCTTCTAGATTCTGAGTCTTCTGGGCTGAGTATTTTGCAGGTCAATCTTCGGGCTTTTGCGAGAAATCTCCTCCATGTTGACTCATGCCATAATGCTCATCTTCCATATTATAATCTTCATCAGTATTTTGAGAGTTTTGAGATGCTTCTTCTTCAAAGATTTGTAATAGTTGTCTTTCAAGCTCTGCTTTGGTTGCTTGTGGATTTTGTTTTCTCATTCTTTTGATATACTCGGATAAATTATTTGGGTGTTCATATTGGACGGTGGATGGTCCTGGTATTTTCCTTAGCTTGATTTTCTCAGGGTCTAAATTCTTATTGTCAAACACATCCCACCACTTGATAGCAATTTTCTTTCCCAATCTGGGTATATATTCGAAATTATTTGTGATATTTTCTGATATATCATATCTCCACTTCATTATCCATGGTATTTGATATATTGCCATGAAATATAGATGACAAACAACATTAGGATTCTTGCCATTGAACTCTACAAATCTTGCCTGAGATATTTGAAGCTTTTCAGGTAAGATTTGTCATCCAGATCCCCATTCCGAGAACCAATTTCGAAACCAATTCGGAAATTGATCAAGGATAGGCATCTTAAACTGGATAAACCAAGTATGAGAATTATTATTTTGTATTGAGAATATTTTGGACCAGGCCTTAGTATACTCCGAATGCCTATAGAATTTATTAGAGAATTCTTGGGCTTGGAGTTTCTTTGCCCTGGATGGTTCAGATCCCCACTCACTGTAGGGTAATATTTGCTTTATTTGTAGCTTGGAATAAGCTACAATATTTGTTATTCTTATGATAATAATGTATTAAAGAAATTGAACAGGTTTCTAATAGTATGCCCTCGTACTATTCTCGAGTTTTGTTTCCATTGGAAGGATTCAGGTGTTTGTATAGGTACATGCTAGCTACTTTGTTTGGGTCAAGCACAACATTCTATAATTGCATCAAAGAGAAATGTTGTTTCTTCATACTGAGATTTTCCTGAGGAAGAAGTCTTTTTTGGAATAGGTGATGATATAAATATTGGGTATAGGTCAATTGACTTGAATATTTAGGATAGGATACTAGACTAGAAGGAGAAAGAGGTAGATAAAAAGATATTGGTGACCCAACAGAAGAGGAAGGAACCAACTCCATTGGATGTTTGCCTTTTTCTTGGCTAATCATATCAATATATGTATTTGTATTTGTATTTGTATCAAGACGATCCTAATCCCTGTCCCCCCTGCAAAAATTCGCGAGTCAAAAAGTCGGGAAGGTGATTAGAAGAACCTTTTAAATGTTCAATTGTGAAATCAAAGGAAGATAATATAGCTTGCCATCAGGCAAAGATTAGTTTAGATACAAGATTTTGAACATCTTTAACAAGAACATCACGGGCTGCTTTGCAGTCTGTTCGTATTAAAAATGTTTGATTAAGGATATCACTTTGGAATTTGGTTACGCAATGGACAATTGCGAGTATTTCTCTTTTGACGGTAGAATAGTTTTGTTGTGTTCTATTCCAAGCCTTGGAAGTATAACGAACAAGTTGTTCATTATTATCTATTTTCTATTTAAGTATGCCTCCCAACCCAAGTTCTGAGGCATCACATTCGATTATTTTGAATGCATCTGGATTTGACAAAGTCAAACAAGGTAGTGCATTTGCCTTCGCTTTTAGCCGCTGAACTGCTTTAGTATGTTCGTCAGTCCATTTTGGGGGGTTTTTCTTTAGTCTAGCATATAAAGGTTTAGCTTCAATTGCTAAATCTTTATAAAAATCAACAATGTAATTTAAACATCCTAAAAGTCATTGTAATTCATTTTTATTAAGTATTACAGCAGGGAATTTATCAAAAAATTGAATTGCTCTTTCAATTGGGACAATGGTTCCTTGATGTATATTATGACAAAGAAACCTGATTTTAGTTTGGCATAAACTTATTTTTTTTTAGCAGATACGACCAAACCAGCATGCTTGACAACATTTAAGAATGTATTAATAAGCTTGAAGTGTTGCTGGATATTTTCTGAAGTAATCAATACATCATCAATATAGACTATCATGAATTTAAAGTAGGGGTTGAAAACGTCATTCATTATTTTTTGAAATTCAGATGGAGTATTCTTCAGTCAAAAGGGCATAACGTTTCATTCATATTGACCAAAAGGTACATTAAAAGCTGTTTTGTATCTATCTGTTTCTGCTATCTAGATTTGCCAATATCTAGATTTCATATCAAATTTGGAGAATATACATGCATTTATCAATCTATCTAATAAATCTTTCTTATTAGGTATTGGGCATTTAAGAACTTTGTTTAATGGTTTATAATTAATTACAAGACTAGGAACTCCCCGTTCTTTTTCAGCATTGTTTGCCCCATAAAATGCAGAACAACTCCAAAGGGAAGAACTTTCTCGCATTAATCCCTTTTTGAGTAATTCATCAATCTCTTTTTTACATATTTCTAAAAGCCTTATATTCATTTGAATGCGTCCGGCTTTAGTAGGGATTTTATTTTCATCAAAATCATCTTCATATGGAAACTTTATTATATGTTTTTTTCTACTCCAAAAAGCATTAGGCAAATCATTGCATATTTCCTTTTCGAATGTTTTCCATTTTATTCTTGTTTTTTGGTAATAGTAATTGTTCTTCAATTATTTTATATCTTATCTTTTTTTTGAGATAACATAAAAAATTTTCTTTATTTTCTATGTTTTGTTTAACATTATTTATTTCTTTAGCTTTAGTTTTGTCTATAAATTCAATTTTAACTTTATGACCGTCTATATTTGATTCTATTCCAGAACCATCAATGGTTATAGGATAGAGTAAACTTAGAAAAGGTGTTCCAAGAATTACTGATTGACTTAATCTTTTAACCATTATAAAAGGTATTTCAAAACAATTTCCATTGTTGCAGACAGCAGCATTAGATAGCTTATAATTAATGATTAATCTACTTCCATCTGCTGTATTAAGTATTTGAGTTGTTTTACTAAAATATTTTGTAGGAACTAAACCTTCATTAATGCAATTTACGTCTGCTCTAGAGTCAATCAATGCTAGAGATTGAAAACTGTATTCATTGTTTACAATAATTTTTATTAGAGTGAACCACTTTTGAGTGATTACTCGGTTGATTAAATTGACATAATTATTGTCTTCTATTGTTTCTTTAGCATTTGATGTTTTAGGCTCAATAATATTCTTGCCTTTTAATAGTTTATCAAATTCTCATTCATCATTATCATCAGATAATATATATGTAATTCTAGAATTTTAATTCTATTTTTCAATTGTTGGATATCTGATTTCACTTCATTAAGTTCTTGTTTTAATTCTGAAATAGTAGGTTCTCTTTGAACAACTTCTTTTTTGCTATCTCTTTTCAAAATTTCTGAGAAACTATAGTCTTCAGATGTTTATACTAATGGAATGGGCTTATTTTTTAATTTTGCTATTTTTGTATACTGAGTTATTATTTCTCTTTTTTCATCCGGGTCAGATATTTTATCTATTATATCTAGTATTAAATTTTCTTCATTAGTAAGAGTATTGCAAAAACAATCTTGTTCTTCTGAATCTGAACTACTTGATTCTGAACTAGTCCATATTAAATTATCATCTTCTATTTTTCCTACAATTTGTGAATCTGAACTTGATGATGAATTTATAAGAGCATCTATTTTTCTTTTTACTTTACAATTATTTTTATAATGACCTATTTTGCCACATCTATAACAGACTGGCAATTTCTTTTTTCTTTTTTTGTATTTATAGATTTTCTTGGCTGTAATGGTATCAGAACCATGTCAAACATAGTTTCTTAAAAGTTTATATTCAAAGTTTATTACTAATAGATACTAATATCTTTTTAAGTAGGAACCTATGAAAATTAGCTATTAAAAGGTTAGTCCAAGAGTTGAAACTTGTTGTCGCCCAGTCAGTTGTCCGTTTAGGCCAGGAGGAGCCGCTGAGGACGTAGAGACGTAAGAGGTTGACTAAAGAGTATTCATCCGTAACCTGTAATGGATAATTTTATTAGGAACCTATCTAATAAAGTATTAGCACCAGCTAGTAGTACTCTAAGAATGAAAAATAAAGAAGAAATTATAATTGGTAATATTGAAAACCAAATTTAAAATTGGAATATACCTAAAGTCCTTGTTACAAACGTCTATAAAAGAGGCACTTTTGAATTAAAGTGTGGATACTCAATCAAAATTGTTGAACAAAGTGTAGCTGTTCACAGTGAACAAGAAAACTTTCAATTGTTATCTGATAAAATAATTCAATCACATCTTAAAAAAGAATATAAATATTTATCTATAGGACTAATACAAATTGCAATAAAACCTCTCACCAGATTAGGACTAAATAACTCTATACTTTTGTGTTTACGAGACAGTAGGCATAATCAATTTAATGATTCTTTATTAGGAATTGTAAAATCTAGCCTCTGTAGTGGACCAGTATACTTTAACTGTTTTCCTAACTATTCTGTATCACTTAGCGATCCAAATATCCTTAAAGTATTAACACTTAATTTAAAAACACAAGGGTTTGATATGAACCCTGGATCTCAAAATATAGCTCTAATATATATAATTTGTTATAAAGTAATGAATACTTTGAACCCTAACGTGTTACACATTGACACTAAAGGGAAGACATCATTCTTCCAAACAAATGTAGAAAAATCTAATGCTATAGTTCCTCAAACATTAAACTGGTCTCAGATAGTACTACTCAAGACTTGGTCTATTCGAAATGAGAATAAAAAATATAAAACCCCTGTTAATAACAGTCCGGAGCAAATTATAGAACATCCTGATGGACAAATAGAACTGCAATTTAAAAATAAAGTAAAAAATAATAGAGTCAAAAAATAGAATTCTGAAAATAATACACTAATACCTGCTAGGAAATCCATGTCTACCATATCCCAGGTGACTAGAGAAGAACCCAGTATCCAAGGACTTAATAGAACTAAAAGTAATATACATATTCCCAAATATAAACAAATAGAAGCAAGCTCGTTAGACACATTATGAATTTTTGAAAAATGATTATTTATCTGAACAAAATACAGAAATTCGAAATTGGTACTTGAAAGAATTTCCACAAGAATTAATAGATATATTTCATAAGAAATACAGTAAATTTCTAAAAAAAATAAACAAACAATAGGCTTCTATGATTGGTTAATCATGACACTTAGAGAGAAAAATGTTCCTGTCCCAAATTTTGGAATAAATACTTTAGAATCGCAGTATCAAACATTTCAGGTAAGTGGAGGAGAAAATATTTGAAGTATACACCCTCCTGAAAAACCCCTTCTAATAAAAGGAACTTCACAAGATCATGCAGACCCTAGAACAGTTACAGAAACCAAAACTGTACCATATAAAATGGCTCCTACTGAATCTATGCATAAAGTAGAATTATTACCACATATTATAGAACAAAATAATTGTACCAATCTTTCCTTACAAACCATAAGTAAGCAAACAACTCGAATAGAAAATATAATAAGACAACCTCAAGAAAAAATAGACGAAAAGAAAAAATCAGTCTTATTAAAACCACCTCCTGAAATAAATAAAAATAGATTTACTGTCAGAGACAAAGAAGATAACAAAGAACTTATAAACCAATTAGTATCAAAGTTGTCTCAATTACAAATAAAAGACAGTAAACGAAAAGGAATAATACTCTAAGAATCGGAAGCCCTGACTCTCTAAGAAGAGCCCATAATTGAAAATACAATTGAAAATATAGAAAATGCTTTCAAAGAAGAAATACAACTTAAAGACAATCAAAATATTGATAGAATATCTTACAGGTCTAAATGGAGACCAGTAGCTCCAGCTAGAATGTATCATACTAGACCTACACCCATAGACATTTAGTTTGAAGAAGACTTAATAGCACATACAGTCTCCTATTCAGGCAGAACTATAGTCAATTGGAATATTGATGGTATGTCAGACCATCAAATACTTGATACAATGAAGCATATGACAATGTATGCCTCAGCCTATAAAATAGCAAGCAACTATGATCAAGAAGTTGCCAAAGCCATAGTCTGTGGATTCACAGGATGGCTTCGAGGTTGGTGGGATTTCTATATGAATGAAACAGCCAAAAATCAAATTCTTAATGCCACACGGCAATGGATAGTAAAAAATGAACAAAATCAAGATATACCATACAACGAAAGTGACTCTGTGAATACCCTTATATACACAATAACTCTTCATTTTATTGGAAGTACATCCTTATTAAAAACCAGAACTGAGGATCTGCTATCTAATTTACGATGTCTTACATTATCACACTATACATAGTATAAAGATGTGTTTTTCTCGCACCTGCTAACTCGCGAAGATAGCAGCGCTGATCATTGGAAAGAAAAATTTATCGCTGGTTTACTTTCTCTCTTTGCAAAAAAGGTCAAAACTCGCCTCAAAAATAAAAATGGGGGAATAATACCCTATTCTGCTTACACAATCGAAGAACTCTCTACCGAAATTTGTGCCGAAGGATTAGCTTTGTGCACTGATCTTAAATTAAGAAAACAATTAGAAAAGCATAAAATGATAGGTAGAAAAGAGTTAGAAGATTTTTGTGAGCAGTTCAGATATAGTATAAATGCTTCTCCAAATAAAATATATAAAAGAACGATAGATGGAAGAAATAAAAAAGAAACACATAAATTCAAGAAAAATTAAATAGAAAAATTTGCCAAGAAAATCTATAAATATAAAAAAGGAAAAAAGAAATTGCCAGTCTGTTATAGATGTGGCAAAATAGGTCATTATAAAAATAATTGTAAATTAAAAAGAAAAATAGATGCTCTTATACTAGACGAAGATTTAAAATCCAAAATATATGATACTATCTTAATAAATGAAGACTCTAGCACAGAAAATTCATCATTAAGTTCAGATTCTCAAATTGTAGGAAAAATAGAAGATGAGAATTTAATATGGACTAGTTCAGAATCAAGTAGTTCAGATTCAGAAGAACAAGATTGTTTTTGCAATACTCTTACTAATGAAGAAAATTTAATTCTAGATATAATAGACAAAATATCTGACCCGGATGAAAAAAGAGAAATAATAACTCAGTATATAAAAATAGCAAGACTAAAAAATAAGCCCATTCCATTAGTAAAACCATCTGAAGACTATAGTTTCTCGAAAATTTTGAAAAGAATTAGCAAAAAAGAAGTTGTTCAAAGAGAACCTACTATTTCAGAATTAAAACAAGAACTTAATGAAGTGAAATCAGATATCCAACAATTGAAAATTAGAATTAAAATTCTAGAATTACATACATAATTCTCTGAAAACTTATCTGATGATAATGATGAATTAGAATTTGATAAACTATTAAAAGGCAAGAATATTATTGAGCCTGAAACATCAAATGCTAAAGAAACAATAGAAGACAATAATTATGTCAATTTAATCAACCAAGTAATCACTCAAAAGTGGTTCACTCTAATAAAAATTATTGTAAACAATGAATACAGTTTTCAATCTCTAGCATTGATTGACTCTAACGCAGACTTAAATTGCATTAATGAAAGTTTAGTTCCTACAAAATATTTTAGTAAAACAACTCAAATACTTAATACAGCAGATGGAAGTAAATTAATCATTAATTATAAGCTATCTAATGCTGTTGTCAGCAACAATGAAAATTGTTTTGAAATATCTTTTATAATGGTTAAAAGATTAAGTCAATCAGTAATTCTTGAAACACCTTTTCTAAGTTTACTCTATTCTATAACCATTGATGGTTTTGGAATAGAATCAAATATAGATGGTCATAAAGCTAAATTTGAATTTATAGACATAACTAAAGCTAAAGAAATAAATAATGTTAAACAAAACATAGAAAAAAAAGAAAATTTTTTATGTTATCTCAAAAAAAAGATAAGATATAAAATAATTGAAGAACAATTACTATTACCATAAAATAAGAATAAAATGGAAAACATTCGAAATCTTATAGAAAAGGAAATATGCAATGATTTGCCTAATGCTTTTTGGAGTAGAAAAAAACATATAATAAAGTTTCCATATGAAGATGATTTTGATGAAAATAAAATCCCTACTAAAGCCGGACCCATTCAAATGAATATAAGGCTTTTAGAAATATGTAAAAAAGAGATA
Organism: Amborella trichopoda; assembly: GCF_000471905.2. The sequence goes on along the minus strand of NW_006500125.1, from coordinate 3,721,370 downwards.
GATGAATTACTAAAAAAAGGATTAATACGAGAAAGTTCTTCCCCTTGAAGTTGTTCTGCATTTTATGGGGCAAACAATGCTGAAAAAGAACGGGGAGTTCTTAGACTTGTAATTAATTATAAACCACTAAACAAAGTTCTTAAATGCCCAATACCTAATAAGAAAGATTTATTAGATAGATTGATAAATGCATGTATATTCTCCAAATTTGATATGAAATCTAGATATTGGCAAATCTAGATAGCAGAAACAGATAGATACAAAACAACTTTTAATGTACCTTTTGGTCAATATGAATGAAACGTTATGCCCTTTTGACTGAAGAATACTCCATTCGAATTTCAAAAAATAATGAATGACGTTTTCAACCCCTACTTTAAATTCATGATAGTCTATATTGATGATGTATTGATCTTTACAGAAGATATCCAGCAACACTTCAAGCTTATCAATACATTCTTAAATGTTGTCAAGAATGCAAGTTTGGTCGTATTTGCTAAAAAAATAAGTTTATTCCAAACTAAAATCAGGTTTCTTGGTCATAATATACATCAAGGAACCATTGTCCCAATTGAAAGAGCAATTCAATTTGCTGATAAATTCCTTGCTGTAATACTTAATAAAAATGAATTACAGCGATTTTTAGGATGTTTAAATTACATTGCTGATTTTTATAAAGATTTAGCAATTGAAGCTAAACCTTTATATGCTAGACTAAAGAAAAACCCCCAAAATGGACTGACGAACACACTAAAGCAGTTCAACGGTTAAAAGCCAAGGCAAAGGAATTACCTTGTTTGACTTTGTCAAATCCAGATGCATTCAAAATAATGATAATAATAATGATAATAATAATCATAATAATGATAATAATAATAATAATAATAATAATAATAATAATAATAATAATAATAATAATAATAATAATAATAATAATAATAATAATGATGATGATGATGATAATGGTAATAATAATGATGATGATGATGATGATGATGATGATGATGATGATGATGATAATAATAATGATACTAATGATAATGATAATGATAATGATAATGATCATGATCATGATCATAATAGTAATAGCAATAGCAATAGCAATAGCAATAGTAATAATAATAATAATAGTTGTTCTAAAAGATGAATCTAAAAGAACATGATCTAAAAGATCCAAAAGATCACAAAGATTAAGAGAAAAAGGATCCTAAATTTTTTATGGAGAGAGAAAAAATAAGATCTAGAAAGAAAAAATCGAATCTAATAAAAAACAAAATCTTTTCAAATCTACTTGGTTTTCTTCTTTTTATTTTTGTTGGAAAAATAATTATGAGAAAAAAAGAAAAAGCTTTTTAAGTCTAAAATACGGATCTGAAGCTCAAGGTGCCCCACGGTGGCGCCAAAATGTTTACACTCCGATCTGCGTCGATCTCTGTGATGAGATCTGCTCAAATCTTATAAAAAACTGTATTATTTTTTAAAAGGTATAGAAAGTGGGGTCGTTTGAATTATGGGCTCAGAAAAATCCTAGATATATACAGATCCGGTCTTTTTCTGAGTCCATTGGCAGTGCCAGCTCCAAATACGTATTTTGACTTAAAAACGCTTCTAAATTTAATTAAATCTAAAGATAAATTAGTTTTCAGAAAAAATAAAATAAAGTCGATAATTAAATGATGAAAACAAACTAAATCAAGCAAAGAAATATATACTTACCTCTAGGGACCTAAAACCTGGAGTTTGGGCTTGGATCAGGCCGCTCTTTCTATTTACGCCACCATCTCCTTTTTTGAATGCCTTTGCTTACTGAAATTGGTAGATTTAAGGTTATTTTGACCTAGATTTAGGGTTCCTAAGGCAAGAGGAAACACTGAGAATTTTCGGTAGGGTCTACCCAAGCTTTTCTTGGGATTAGAGGAGAATCTCCTTATTTTTCTAAGGGTTTTGGGATCTCCAGAGGTTAAATATGATTTTTGATATTTTCTATAATTTTTTAGAATTTTTACGGATTTTTTCTAAATTTTTTGGAATTTTCTAAGGGTTTTTCCTATTTTTGGTATTTCTAAGGCTATTTTTCTAATTTTGGGAATTTCTAAGGGATTTTTTTTGTGGTTTTTGATCTCTCCTCTTTGGGTTATGATTTTTCCTTATTTTTTTGAGGTTTTTTGAAATTTTTTGGATTTATCTTGAAGTTTTAGCTCTATCTAATTAAAAAAAGCGTATTTACTGTGTCATCAGATGCGTTGACTACGTCATCAGCTCACAGGGACCAAATTATCATTTGTTATATCTTTTTATCCGTAGGTCCGATTCAGGTGATCCTTGTACTGTTGGAAAGCTCTATAGGCTCTACTTCAAGTTGGAACAGGCATTGAAAAGTTTTGGGATAATTATATTGGGTCTAGGTTGCCTAAGGTCTACTAAGGTTTGTGTAGTCCTTTAAGACCAGAATCGATATTTTTCAAAATTCCCTTGGCCAGAATTTTGAAGGGGCGTCTACAATTAGGTCTAGAAATCCATCTCAACAATTGATTTATTAAGGGGCTTGCATTTCTGCATGTGCGGGCTTGGCCCACACGCTAACCGTGTCCGCATGCTAACTGTGTCCATATATGAAATTCATGACCAGTGTTGGCTGGAGGGTGCAATAGGATCGCATATATTGAGAATCAAACCAAGAGGTGAATATACTTGCACAACAAGGGGCTCAAGATACTAATTTGATTGTAAATAGGTTTGAATTTACCTACTGCAATTTTGGTTACCAACAAGCTATAGTTTAAATCATAGTCTTATTCCAACTAATTGGGTGTCGACTATATGAATCTGATTCCGTCATCAAGGGCCATACCATAAGTCTTACTATTTTAATCGAAGCTCTAATAGGACATAGATGAAAATAGATTCCGCCATCAACGGCCATATCATAAGTCTCACTACTTTAATCCAGGCTCTAATAAGACAGATAAAAATAGTGAGAGTTTGCATATATTAATGAAATTGAACCACTTTAAAGTTAAAACAGATTTTATTTTTAACTTATAATTAGTACAAGTAGCGCATTTCATTCATCCCTATTACCTAGTTTGTAGTCTCTCTTTTTCTCATTGCCTAGTTCATGATTCAATATGAGCTGAAGATTTCCTAACTATTTCGCTTAATATTAGAAAATTTTGAGTGCATCTATGAGAGATCTATCATTGCAATATAATATATGGCGAAGATTTTATCTCAAAGCCAATTCTATCAAAAGTGATTTTAAATCAGTCTGTGCAGCTCATTAAATACGTGCTGGGTATCAACGCACCTGAGTCCAGGCTCTTCCACACGTCAATCTTCATGCGTACGAGTACTGAACCTTCCGAAAATTGTCGACGTGGGATTAATTTTTGTCTCTTTTTTTAATAGGCCAGTCAGGTCTTAGCATATTAAATTAAGGTGCATTGAGCATCATATGATACATATTAGTTATGTTTTTTTTAGGTGAGTCTCATATGATAAAACTGCATGTTAAATTAGCGTTATTTGAGCGTGTCAATTAAATGAGCATCTCTTTGAAGTATGTCATATTAAATAAGTATATTTTTTAATTTATGAATCTTAGTGTGGCATATTAATGTGTGCCATGTTTCGAAATTAATGTGTCATATTAAATAAGTATCATCAACATATATTTTTTAATTAAATAAATTAATTAGCGTGCCAAATTAAAAAACGGTCATAAAAGTTTTTGCTATTTAGGTTTTATTAATATATTTAATATTTATTTTTATTTTTTTTGTTGCTATTGTGCATATTGCCGGTATGATTTTTATATATTTTGAATTTTGATATTTTTATTTTTCATTTTTTTTGGGTAAAGTTGTTTTGAATTTTTTTAATATCATAACATTAGAACTTATTAGGGGTTTTATTTTTAAATTTAATCATATGACTAATTTGTTAATCACCTTTACTATAATATTATAATTAATAGTTATATATTGATAACCACTTTTTGTATTTATTTATTATTTATTTATATTATAAATTTTGTAATGTATTATTTTTCTTATAGTTGTAAATAATATTTTTTAAATTAGATGATATTATAAGACATTTTGGATTTACTCTTATTTGTATAGTAAAATAATTATAAAATATAAACAACAATTTTAATTTCATTACATAATATTATAGTTTGATAGGTTGTGATAATTTTGAATGAGTACAGTGAATTAAATATATTTAATACTTTCATGTGATTCTAATTTTGCTTTTTATGTGAATTATTATTTTTAATCTTACAATATTATAATACTATATTATAATTAATAATTATACAAACATGCAGGCAAAAAAACAACGTCTCAATATTCATCTATTTTTACAAAGTAATGAAAGTACATAATGCACTACTCCTAATTTCTTTTAAAAAATAAAAGAATACTATTTTTTAGAGATTTATAGTGATTTTTTTTAAAAACTTTGGAACAAAAATGCCGATTCGGCCGATCGGATCCACCGATCCAACATAGGTAAAGGTGAGACCAATTCAAGTCACCAATCTATTTTTTTAAACCTTGGGTGGAAAGGATTTATATAAGATTTGATGGAGTATCTATTTTCATAGGATATGAATCGAGAGGTGCCATTGTAGCCCACACATTTATTTATGGCATGCATATATTTGCATGTGCATACATGAAATAAATAAGGCTCTAATGATGATGATAATGTAATAATACGCGCATGTGCATATGCTTATCTCAAAATACATTAGATTCTAGCCCATAGTGTCAGGCCACTGTCCTTAGCATCTTGCATGCAGGCTAAGTGAACAAATCGCAAAGAGAGGGAGTGCACATGCAAACGAATAGGCCATTGTTGTTGTTGTAATAGGCCATGCAGTTATGAATTGGCATATATGGGCAATTAATTTATTAATACCTTGTGGAGTAGGCTAACCATACTTGTGAACCTCATTTTAATGGGCCATTTGGGTGGTACTAGTGTACAAGCCTCAATGGTCATTGTAAATGTGGGTGTTTGGGTGCATATTCAAGGCCATATAAACCTTTTTTCCGGAACCTTGAGGGGCATAATCAACACATATTGTGCAGGAGTATAGTGAAATGAGCTCGAGCCATGGCAGTTTGTCTATTGCTTGTACATGTGAACCTTGTATTTTATACAGAACATAACAAAACATTGTCCTTTCGAGGTAGGTTAGATGTGAGATTCGTATACAAATATGTGTAGATGCAACATTTAGGAAAGTGCATGCATATTCATTTTCAAGGGGGCCACCACACATGGGAGAGAGAGAGGGACTCAACGTTAGGAATGGGGTTTGTGCTTCATGAGTTAATTGTTGATGATTGTAGATACGTGGCCCAAGTTCGATTCCTAGGATGAGTTACTTCTTGATGATTGTAAGTCTATGCCCCAAGTTTGATTCTTAGCATGTAGGTACCCCACCCCAAAAATAATATATATATATATATATATATATATATATATATTATAGGCGAAAATGAACAATGATTTCGCCTACCATCATTATCATCCAAATTTCATTGCACGGTTCCAGTTGTCGGCTAGTGTTTCAATATATTTTTTTACTAATCTGAATGATATGAAATTTGCAGCGTGTATACATCTTAGTGAAGTGCACTTAATAAAAATATGAAAAAAAATAAATTCGTAAAATATAAATTGACTAAAATACCCCTGTAAGTTTTCGGGGTATTTGATTAATTCATGTTTTGCGAAATAGTTTTTTTCATATTTTTATTAGGTATGTCTCACTAAGATATATATGTGTCTCACTAAGATATACACACGCTTCAAATTTCAAGTAATTTGGATTTGTAGAAAAAAATGAAAATTGAAACACTACTAGACAACTATGACAGTGCGATGAAGTTTGGATGGTGATGAGGATAGACAAAATCACTGTTTATTTTTGCCTATATATATATATATATATATATATATATATATATATATATAGAGAGAGAGAGAGAGAGAGAAAGAGAGAGAGAGAGCATCTACAAAATGCCTATTGGTGAAGTTCTACAGTACTTTTCCTACACTTCATCACCGTCCAAAGTTCATCACACGGTCACAGTTGTCCGGTAATATTTAAATTTTTATAATTATTGTACTAATCAAATTTATTTAACATTGGAGACGTGTGTATATATGACCAAATCGCACCAAAATAAAATATTAAAAAAATAATACAAAGAGAGAGACTTACTAGCCCCAAATTTGACTTCTTAAGCATGCCAACTAAGGTCGAGTTAAGTCATTCTCCCAAAAAAGGAAAAAGAAGAAGGTCGAGTTAAGTTCATTAACATAAGCAAATTTTGATATAAAAAAAAAGTCACAATACTTTATTGTGAATTCCTTAATGTTAAAAAATTCAGGATTATATTTATTTCGTTGTTTCAATTCGACATAATAATATACTCAATGCAAAATGAACCAAAATAAAAATCCAGTAAGTAAGATAGGGATTTATATGATTATCTTTCTAATTAAGTAAAAGTAAATAGCTTTCCAATAAATCCTCAAATTCTACCCAATATTCAGTGCAAATAAAACATGATTTTGACTTTCCAATCTTCTTCTTGCTTGTGCATTTCTCTCCCAAACTTCAAGTAGCATTCGAGCACCATACAAGCAAATAAATAAAAGGAACAAAATCATTGATTTTAGGGATTAGCAGGCCCCTTGTATTAGCTTAAGAGAAAATTGTGAAAGATGGGGCTCCCCAAAAAGAGATTGAAAGAGAAAACCTCAAGACAGAGCATTAAAAAATTAAAGGGATTGTATAAGATGAGATTATCTACCTTTCTTACAAGAAGGTCAAAATTATTTATACCCATCCAACATGAAATCTAATAGATTGGGTGTTTTACAAACTTCAATAAATCTTTTTTTTTTTTTTTTCATTTTGAGCTTAGTCAATAAAATAAATACAACCGCCTAATTTCACATCCAATGGTTAAAATTAATTGTGATCAATTTATACGAAAGATAAATAACCTCATTTTATACTTTTCCAAATTTGACAAATCTAAATATATTACCCTCTCCAAAAAATAGATAGGATGAATGGCCTATTACAAACCCAATGGCAAGAGCAAACCTAGAGAGAGAGTACAACAAAGGTTCTCATGGCAGTGAGAGACATATCTCCAGCTCGCCGCCCTCAAGGAATTGCAAGGGAGAGGGGTAGAAAGTTTGTGGAAAGGTGTTTTACCCTTTCAAGAAACCCACCTTATAAAATATTTATTGTGGGTAACATACTGTATGATCATCAACCACATATCAATTATGTGGTTGTCATGACTTATTGTGTAATCATCAACCACATAATGAACTTCATACACATACCTCTTGCTAGTGTCCTAAAAAAATATGTCGAACACTTGCATTTTGTATTATATATCATTTCAAAAGATGGATTCATACAGGTATATTTCTATCTTATGATTAATGGATAATATCAATGGTCTCTCTCTCTCTCTTGCTAGTGTCCTAAAAAATATATCGAACACTTGCGTTTTGTATTATTCATCATTTCAAAAGATGGATTTATGCATCATATCGAAAGGTATATTTCTATCTTATGATTAGTGGATAATATCACATTAGCAGGTAGCTAACACACATCACCCCAAATGGCAGATTTGTGTCACTTGAACAAATCGATAGCCCGTAAAACATTGAATCATGCCATGATCTTATATGGATGCTCAAGCTATCTAAATTGGACGTTGATAAGTTAATATTGAAATGTAACAATGATTAATAATTGGACATTATGTTCAAAGAGCCTTGCCATTTGTTATTGTTTCGACCTTGCAATCTGAATCTTAAGGTCAATAAGACATGCTAGCTGGAGGTCATATGCTCAATGAACCAAGCCATTTGCTATCATGTCTACCACCTCAGTGTGTATCTTTGAATCATAGATGGAGATCATGCTCAATTGCTTAGATAAACAAACTAGCTTTGTAATGCAGATTTCCTAATCTATAAAATTGCTACACGAAGATCATGTCCAAGGAGTCATGCCAAATACGACTATCCAGTTTGCCATTGGATTGCAGTTGTTTGGACTTTAGATTTAAATGATTGCTATTTGGCAATGGTTACTGGAGCTTTTCGTTTCGAGGGATTTCACAATACGAATGAACCAATAAATGGCTAATGACATAAGCATGTCTTTGTTAGACAGGATTGGAGGGTTGGAGGGTTGGTTGTGGACTTTGGTTCTATTTTTTTCCCTTAAGCTAATTTATTCCATCTCTTTATACCGAGAGATATAAAAGGCCCACACTGAGTTAAGACTAACTTGATATATAAAATATGAGATTCTATACTATGAGACCATGTAGTTTTGGTACAAAGAAGTCAAAATTATCCTTAGCCATCGGATGTGAATTTTAATGGCTCAAAATGTGTCATATAGTTCAAGAAATTTTATTTTCAACCTTCTGCCTAGTCAATGACACATTCCCAATATCTAATTTCACATCAGACATCCGATAATGTTTGTGACTTCCTTGTATCAAAAATAATATTGTTATTGTATACATGTCCATAAGATATAATAGTATATGAGAATGGTCCTATAGTGTATGAGAATGGTCATGAAAGAACCAAGAAAAACTTTTTATTTGGCTTTTCTCGAGACAATGTTTATTGGGAACACAAATCTAACTTTTAACTATGTACCTTACTATACCATGTGATCTTAATAATAGATCATACTCAGTCAAGAATTTATGATTCTATCTGTTGTCCTATTGTGGATAGGCTATGACCAAGAAAATCTCCACTGTTGGACGAATATGCTAACTTCTAGATTCCCAAATTTCCACTTTTCCAAGTTTAACCATAAAAAAAATGAATTCACAATTTTTTTTTTAAAAAAGCTACAGCTTAAGAACAATTAGATTCTGTTTTACAGATTTTTAATCAAAATACAATTTCACCAAAATTAATCTCGGTCAAACATGCCCCTTAGTTCTACCGAAATGTTAGGAATACAATTTCCCCGCGAAATTTAGATTTAGGTTATCAAACTTGTGCATTAAGATGAAGCCCGAGGAGGGATGTGTTCAAAGAATTCGTCATCATCATAACTTTTTTCCAATTATTTGAGATCTTTCGAAAAATTAAGTCGATAAAAAAGGAATTTTTTGTCAACTCAATTTCTTTTTCCTACTGCTCTTGTGGACTTTTTAGAGTATTTAAATGCGGGTCCCTTGTTCGGTGAAAAACATTAAATTAGCCTTATTAAAGAATAATAAACAAATGTTAATTCTTTAATTTTTACAATTTTTTTCACTAATGCCCTTTAGTTTAGTTGATATTACAAAGTCGCTACACTTTAAGATAGAGAATTTCTTTGAAGATGAGGACAGTAAAAATAAGATACAGCACTTTGCATAGAGAGGATGAGATTAATCAGAGGCGGATAGATTATGAGACTGACTGGTGAAAGCTCCAACTGTTTTTAGTGGCTGCCATCTTTGGGAAAGATTTTCTACTTTACGCTATCTACTTACTCCATCGGAAAAAACACATACTAGGGATACATTTTGGACCTCAAATTGTGTCAATGTAATCTCTACAAACCATTGAGTAATCTTAGTAAAAACAAAATCTAAAATATAAACTCTCTATGTATCCGAGAAAACTAATGTACGAAGATTGAATAGAAACCGTCGAATTTTTTAAAGGGTAGACCTAATGTCACAAAACTCAAAATTCAATTTTTTTTTTTTTAGAATAATCATCTAGTAATTATTATAGGGAAAAGTTTATATAAGGTTACAACCTTAAAATGTAGAATCACATATGCACCTCAAAAATCTATCGGAAATGTTGTTTTAATATTGAGAAAACCCTCTAATCGATCATCTCGACATAGCGATGCATGAATATAAAAAAAAAAACATTTTTGAGTCCTGAAAATAGTTCATCTTACAACACATTTTCTAGACTGTACATTTTCAAGATTTTCATATATTTATAGATCTACTTGATTTTAACCATTTTTGGAATTAAAAATTTTCTAATTACACATGAAAATAGATTTTAAGATAATACTAAGTATTTTTTTACAACAAAAATACATGTTACAATAAAATTTTAAGGTGCACCCTAATTGGATTGTTTAAGATTGCAACCTTATAGAAACCGCACCCTATAATGGTTCCCAAAAATTTTAGATTAAAAAGAAATCCTTCTAGAAAAGTCGAGAGGGTAGATTCGAGTCTAAGGCCAGATCCGAACTTGAAAAAGATTATGGGACCCAGACTTGAAGTCATCAGACTCAGACCCGAAAATATAATACAAGACCTAGGCCCGACTCGACTGGACCCAACCCAAAAATTAAAATATCTAAATATTTAAATGTATTTCATAAAAAACTCATAAATATAATGTGGGACCCAGACCTCGATGCAACCCGCCGAATCTCATATTTGGACCTGTATCAGACCTGGGTCGGGTCTAACGGACGGTCACCCATCGAAGTAGGGTCCCGCCAAGGGAAAGCATAGGCGGTACAATAATAATAGGGATATTACCGTCCACCGTCCATCCATGCATCCATCCCTCTTCCCATAATCAACCAATGTCAATTTCCTGCTCTTTAACTTTTTCAAGATCGATGACTTTTGTCCATCGCTTTGTATAATGAATGGTGATGACAAAACCAGGGGCAATTTGGTAACCTTCCCATTGAGAGAACCAAAGAAAACGAGAATAAAAGGTAGCTAGAGCCACAAAAGGAAGACTTTCTTTCTACCTCACTCTGTAATCGGAGCAAAGCAGCCTCCTTTACTTCAATCCCAAGGTCTTCCAGGGGATCTCATTCTTTTTTTTCTTCTTTATTTTTGTACTCTCTCTCCCTCTCTCTCTCTTTCTTTTTTTTTTTTTTTTTTCATATTTTGTAAATTCTGCTTTCTGGGTTTGGTGGAGTTCAGTGCAGGTAGAAAGATCAATGAATTCCATGGCAGTTAGTACGGAATTCTCCACAACTCTCTGTAATCATTGGTATGGAACCCCTTCCTCAGAAAATTTCATATCTTTTTCCCGTTATATATAATTATGCATTATTAATTTATTTACTCTATATTGTTCTCTTTTTTGTTGGTATCTGCTTTTTTGCTTGGTGTTCTCTGTACTTTTCTTCCTTTTTTTGGGGAGAATGTGAGAGTGTTTTGGCTTTTCGAGGCTAAAATAGAATTGGGCTTCATTGATTTGATTGTTTTTTTGAGAATAATTCATTGATTTGATTGTTGGATGCGGATAGTGAAGGTTTAAATCTCTGGTTTTTGTTGTTTCAATGGTTTGATAGTCTACGTTTGAGTTATGGATTGAATTATGGGACTGTGGATCTCAAAATTACATTGATTTCTGATGGCTGGTCTGGTTTGATCAGTCTTTATGGGTCTGCCCTGATTCTCAGGGTACATTGGTTTGTAATTCATCCGTTTGTAATTCATCCATGTATCCCATGGATATTCAGTGTCATATCTCTTTTTCCTTTTTCAAAGGGAAACGTTGGCTTGGATAACCTGCAAGTATAGTGGGTTGAGAAATAAATCTCCGCTCCGATAGTATACTGGCCTTTTGACAGTGAGACGTTGTGAATTGGTTCACTGCAATTGATTATTGATCCCTCTAGTGGTAAATGTGATATGGGTGATATTGATAGGTAACTCAGATTTTTTTTTTTTTTCTGATTTTTCTAGGAAAAGGTAAGCTGAAATTTGGTGTTGCAAGTGAATTAACCTTACTTTCGATTTATTTAACCACCCTTTCCCAACCCTTAATGATAAAAGACCAAGACCTCTGACTATGCCCTTCTAATACAGATATGGAAGTTTTTGAGTGAGTTCCATGCATTCTAGTCTTTGACATGACTTGGTTAAGTGAAAATGGAATTCCAAAATCTGGTTCATAACTATGACTTACAGAAGCCCCCAATTATGCTTTTATCTCCTTTGGAACTCTCATAAGATTGGACCCAAATGTCTTTACATGGGTTTTTGGGTCTTGAGCACTCATTTTTATTTTTATGAAGCTACGGGATGGGTCTTTAGCGGCTTACATGTACTTGAATGCCATAAAATGTGGATGACTTGGAAGGAGTGAAATAATCACATTTTTAGAGATGCCAACTTGGATAAGAAAAGTTTGTTTGAATTCAATTGAGAATTATTTTGTGGTTAAATGGATTTTTTTTTTATGATTTGTGGTATGGTCCTAATGTTTGGTAAGCAATGGATGGGAACCATTAGATAAGTGATTAAAATATTAGGAGCTGCAGCTTATTGGCGTGGGTTAAGTCCAGCGTTGTCGTTTGTTAGGAATAAGGAGTGCAACTGAGGGAGCGAAGCCACATATTTATTGTAGGGTGATTTCCTTGTTCTATTTATTGCAGCCTTCTCCAAAGCTTCCAAGAATATTTTTGGTTTTTTTTGTTTGAAATTAATGTTTGCCTTCTATGAATGTCATTGTGTCATTTCTATAGAAAGCCAATTCCTAGGAGAATTATATCATGATTTTGTTGAACTTAGTAGTGAATTGGCTTATGCTTATGCATATATTCATTTAATGGGTTCAACTCAAGATTGACAGAATTATCATTTCATAAAAAAAAAAGAGTTGAACTTGGACAGTCTATGATGCATATTGGTTGATTTTGGTTGACATCTATAGTTTATTATATTGTGTGCTAATTGTAGCAATATTATTATAAAGTTACTCTTAATTTGATCTGGTTTGAAGCAGCTCCTACAGTTTGCCTATTTGATTAATTAATAACCTTCCATCCATTACACTGTTTTTCTTATTGTAATCCTGACCTCACTGACCCCAAAGTACTTGTGATTGTCGACTTGATATTTAATTGCTTTCTTGTGTTGTAATCTCTTTTTTGGGACAAATTATTAACAAAACTTATGGGGTGCAGATTTTGGGGATATACAGTTCCAAGATAGGGATGTAGGTCTTATCATTTATTCTTCATAAGTTGTGTAACTCTAGGAATGTTGGATCATCTGAACATACACATGTGTTTCCATCGAATAACATTTGGTCTAATTACTTATGCCAGAACACCATAACCCCTTATAGAACCTGCTTCCCTTGTAGAAGCTCCATATTGGGAGTGAAAATCCTGTTGATTGTTAACTGAAAGTTGATTCTTGTTGCCTCTCCCTCATTACCACATGGTTTTTCCCTTCTTGGCTTGATTTGGAAACTCTAGTTTGATCAAACCTTTTGTCATGCCCTCCCTTATGATCCTCTCAATTATAGAGTTACTGTTTGAACTGGTTTTGAATCCATGTGATGCTTTTTTAATGATTGCCATGATATTCTTTTGTGAATGTCCAAAAAAAAAAACAGAAAAATCTCTTGTTTTTTTATTTTGATTTTAGATTTTGGAAGACAGCCTCCTAATTACTCTGCTTTTGTACAATTTAGTACTGGTGGGTGGAGTAACATTTCAATTCTATGTGGATTACCTGCTAGTCACGTGTGCTATGCACAATACTATATTCCAAAGAAATTTTCATTAAAGACCTCTGCTATGCATTTTACCTGTTGGGAGTGTAGTGAAATGCTCAGAGTTTAGAGTCTTAGTCAACATAATCTTGCTCTTGATCATTGATCTCATAGCTTGATTTCATTCACATACAGTAAGAGTTTCCGCACTACCTTGCAAATGTGAAGAACTTCTTTTGAGAGCTACAGGAAAATGCCACTCTTTAGACGGCTTGTGGGTAGTGTTGGACTCTTAGTCACTTGTTGTTCATCACACAATCAAACGTAGGTCATGCAGTTCTTGTTATCCGTTGAGTTATGATGGATCCAAAGAAACCACGTCACTTCATCCAATACATCAGAAGCACTCCAAACAAAGCTATATTCATCCTTTGTATTGTTGGGTATACTGACGTATTGATGTGGATTTGGAGATGTACATGATAATGTTAGTTAAATGTTAATTTTTTTTTCACTGATTTTCAAGTTAGTTCAACTTCAATATCCAGCTGTAACAGCTGATTGGCCTTCGGTCTTAATAGGGTATGTTTGTAATTCCACTAGAAAAGGCATCTCATTTCCTGATCTTTGTAATTCATTTATATACCACCCGATTAGGAGTTTTCACTTAATGATGGAGGATCTTTGTATCTCATATATATCACCTGATTAGGATTGCTCACTTAATGATGGAGAAATATCTCTAATACTTCCTCTTGTCTTCTCTAAGAACACAATCCTATATTTCTTTCATATGGTATCTCGGGAGGAAAATTTATCTTTCTGAAAGAATGGGTTGGAAAGGTGGGCAAGACTAGAATATGCGATAGACGGATAGGCTATAGATAGTTTTTGAATGGTGCATAATGTTACTCGCCTGGAGCTTTATCAATAGCTCGATAATAATACTGCTCTTTGTTGACCCTTTTGTCCTAGTTTAGGCTTTATCATTTCCTTTCGTTTGAATGATGGATCCATTTGATGCAAAGGTGCAATTGTTTGCTCCTACCTTTCTCGTTATTGCATTGATACATACATACTTCCGATTATATGCAAGTGTATTTTAATTGTCTGCTTAAACTGGTTTTGGGAAATCATGTTATATTGGTCCCCATAACAGAAGTTTAGTCATGCATATGTTTTCGTGTAGCTTGGTGATAGCTTTACTATAGTTCATATTGCTATGTCAGATACTTTTATTAATCGGTCTGTCTTCCCATGATTACTATCAAATGATTATATCTTGTTTTGGTTATTTTCCTTCAGAAACATGAATATAAGTAATATGTCAAATTTGCTTTCAGTGACAGAGATATCCCAGCTCCGAATTTTGATTTGCATTATGCTCATTGCATCCGCAACCTTGAAAAATGTAGAATTTGTGGAGATATGGTTCCCAAAAAGCATTCTGAGGAACACTACCTCAATACCCATGCTCCGGTATGTTTGATTGTCATAATATTTTCATTTCAAACGATATGCCTCACTGGAGCATAACTGGATTCTGAAATAATGAAGCCCTCAAGATATTCATATAATTGGAGTTTCTGAGAACTCACTTTTTAGATATCAAGTACAAACACCGAATTTACTACTAATTGTTTGTTATAAATGGTTCGGCAACGTGGTATTATCTTCTGAAATAATATTTTGATATGATGTTTTCTGGAGACAATGCACTGTTCTATTTACCATATATTAATGGTTAAGGATTCCATTTATGCTACACTTAATTAAGTGGCTCAAACATGGTGCTGAATGCATATGGTTATAAATAATTTTGTTTAGATACTGTTCTGAATATATGCCTGTGCTCTATTTTATGAATATGATTTGTGGGAACTACTTGCGCATGCTTCAGTACTGATAGGGGATCTTTTAAAATGTTTTTCAATTGTTGCTATTAGAAATCATGTAAATTGTTTTTCAATGAAGTTGAAGGGTAAATTCTATAGGACAATTGTGTGACCAACTTTGGTTTATGGGGTGGATTGTTAAGTGGTCAAGAAGCAACATACCCATAGGATGAGCAGTGTTTCAAAAAGCGCTAGGCGGCACCTAGGTGGTCGGGGGGTCCAGGCCGCCCAGCGCCTAGGTGGGCGCTCAGAACTTGGGTGGCCAAGTAGAAATTTTTTTTTTTTTGGATTTTTCTTTTTCTAAAATAGGCTCTAATGAGTTTTAGGTTTCAAATGAACCCACAATTTTGTACCTTTGGTATTAAAAAAATGACCCAAAAATATCCTCAATGAGGGGTCATTTCCGCCCCTGGGCGGGGCGCAGGCCTCTCGGGCAGCCCGCTTGAGTTTTATCCGAGGGAGTAAACTGACAGTATGCTTCAGTGGGGGTACCAAATCTCTTGGTTTTATATATCTTTGGAACTCTGACAGAGTACTAGGATGAGGTTGCTGCATTAACATTGTTGGAAAATGTGTTTATCACTGTATCCATTTTATTTGTTTAATTCTTTTGTGTATTAGAGGGACATGAGAAAAAAAGGACCATGTACAGATGAGGAGATAGAGCTAACTTTTATTGTGATGTAACATCTGCATGCACCATGCAACTTCTCATTGGCATAAAATGTAATATTTTATCTCCTCTCTGGTGATTTTCATTTAGCACTCCATCATATAGATGTTGGAAACACTTGTGATTCCGATTCGTTTCAGCAATCGGAATCTCGAAATTGCATGTGCCATGATACTTGATCCTGGAATTGCAGTCCATCGTACAATGAAAACCATCAGAGGCGTGAGTCCCAATTATTAGAATCGCGATCCAATAAAATAGAAACCATGATTCTTATTTGTAGGAATTGGTATCCCATCATGTTGGTATCAAGCTTCCTATCTTTCAAGAATCGCACATGACCCCACACAGTTCAATGACTTCCAGAATCGCGATTCGATGAAATAGGAATCATGATTTCTACATTATTGGAATCATTGTCCCCATGGATTGGGAATCTAAATTCCCATAATTTGGGAATCGTGCACCCATCCCCTTTGGTATAGGAGATAAGTGTTTTGCGAGAAAAGATTTAAAGTTTTACATAGATGATTGGGTATAGACATAGATGATGCCATAGCTTGACCCAAAGGATCTATGTAAAACCAAGCAGATACCATAACTTGGTTTTAGATTGAAAGATCAAGGGGTTGTATTTTCCTCAATATCTAATGACCGCAAGTGGCCATGAATTTCGATCACCGTTAACCCATTTCCTTTTTTTTTCTTTTCTTTTAGAGGTTTAAGACTATGCCCTACCAAATATACAATAAGACAACGAATGATAAGTATTTTACATAGTACCATAGATTATCAAAATAAGCATTTTTTTGATCACCCACCAAACATGCCCCACATAATCCTTTACTTAGTACAGTAAATAATCAATAATAAGCATTTAGTTATTGCAGACATCCTACATGAACATCTTACCTTAAGGTGGGACTGCCACCCAAATGTCTTAGCTTGAGGTGGGAGTGCCACCCACTTTGTGATTTATAGATTGATAAATCTATTGGGCAGCAAAGATTATTGTACATGGATTCATCTTGAAAGTTTATTAAGGCTTTTTGGCTCTTACAACATCTCAGTCTTAGAATGCAAATCATGGGGGCTAACTTGTAATCCACATTTTGAGACTATGATTCCACTATTTATTGGTCAATTTGAAGAGCCAATATGAGCCTCTGCATAAGATTGTAGGTCGTGGGTCTCTTGTAGTTAGGGAGCCAATATGAGCCTCTGCATAAGATTGTAGGTCGTGGGTCTCTTGTAGTTAGGTTTTAGAAGATAGTTGAGAGTCATGGTTGCTAGGTTAGGTGGAGTGCGCTGATAGTCACTTATCTTGACTAATTGGCACCAATCCACTTCTAGATATTTTATTTTTAGTGTTAGAAATATTTATATGAAAATATTTTCAGTATTTATAAAAATAATTTCAGCTACAAAATTTCTTGAAAAGGGCATTTCTGATATATTGATAGTGTGGAGGGGCACATGTGGAACGATCAAAGTCGAATCATGAGCCAATTAATGGATCCCACCCCACATATGTGGCACATCACGTGGGTGGGCTGTGGAGCCCATGGGGGGTCCACACCTCATAAATGTGGTGGCATGCTCCCCCCTCTCAATTTTGTTTTCTTAATTTTGTAAAAAGTTTTTATTAGTTAAAAGAAGATCTTTTAAAAAGGAAATTGTATCCTAATTTTGTGGGAGTTCGTTATTTGAAATATTCTTTGCCAAAATATTTATTTTTGCCAAAATATTTATTTATTAACTTCCTACAATTTTATAGGAGATTAAGGAAGTTCTAGAATATTCTTTTAGATTGATGTTATCCTAGTTTGACTAGAAGTAGATATGGGATCAATGATTCAGGGGATAAGGTTCTTAATATTGCTCCTTAAAGCATGATGGGGATTCATGGGATGGATAGCTCAGATATAATTCTCTCACCTCACAAATTTCCTAAAATCTTATTGGTCATGGTGCGTCATAATTGGATAGATATACTAAGGGGCCTTTGAGGCCTATATAAGGAGGTGAGTCCCTTCTCATTCTACACGCAAATTTCTGTCCTCTCTCTCTCTATCTCTCTCTCTCTCACTCTCTCTCTCTCTTGACTCTCATTACGCCCCACTCTCATCTCTCACTCTTTCGGTGGCACGCCACCCCTTGTACACCACCCCCATAGGTACAAGGGGTGGCATCCACCACCCTAGTTGGGTTTGTAGATGGAGGCATGCTCAGTCCTAGTAAAAGGGACGCTTGTGACATGCCCTAATTGCTCCAAAGGGTGGTCCAATTAACCCTAATTATGTTCATGCTTTCTGAAACGTAGTTTTTTGAGGTATTGCTTAAGTTAGCTTTCCGAATCAGAAAATTCAACAAGGCTAATAGGATCAGAGTGCACCATCTGTCAAGAAATCAGGCGTAGGGTATACTAAATCCTATGTGGATAATCCTAGGAAAATTTGAACAAGTCTTCCCGGCTGTTTGTTTTCATTTTTTAGTCTTAGATACTTATTTATTCAGAATTCCCAAATAATTCCCTTATTTTGTATTTGAATCCATAGGTGTATCCATTCGTCTAGCACCAAACATTCAGTTTCTGTCAACAAATCAGTCACATATGTTCGTTGAGACAAACTAATGCCGTGCTTTGATCTGGCTACTTCAATTTCGAGACAGTACCTTAACTTACCTAAATCCTTCATCTGAACATATAATCTGCGATGTCCTTTCAAATGATTGATTCCTTCTTGATCATTGCCAGTAACAATAATATCATCAACATAGACAACTAAAACAATTATCTGGAGTCTTGTTTTTCACTAAAATTTTCAAACCATGCATGTGCGGACCGTTTCAAGCCATTAATGGATTTCTTCAACTTATAAACTTTATTTGACGTCCCCCTGAGCAACAAACCTAGGTGGTTGCTCCATGTACAGCTCTTCTTGTAAATCACCATGGAGAAAGCAATCTTGACATCAAGTTGCCACAATGACCATCCCTTGTTGGCAGCCACAAATATAACCACCCAAACAGAATTAAGTTTAGCAACAAGGGCAAATATTTCTTTCAAAGTGTCCCAAATTTTTTTTGCTGTATTAGGCACTTATTTAGGGTTCCATACTGAATGTGGACAATGTGAACTAGCACAATTTATATACTTTAAATTTTCTTGTTTTTCCAAACCGGCTAGGACACTTACATAAGTCCACAGATTACAATGAAAACTCAAAAGAAATAAACAAGACTAAAATTTGGATGCTAGAACCTTATTCGTCAGTTTGTTTAATGTAATCCCATCAAATGTTTAGTATAGAGAAAACATTATGAACTTGCCTTTTATTTTCAATAAACTCTCTGCATTTTCTTCTTTTGAAAAGTCAATTAGCCTTATTACAAACCTACCTATTTTATTTCATTTAATTGTATAGCCCTTCGTGCAAGCCAACTAAAGTAGAAAAAGAATGAAAGAGGTGGGCGTGCCACCCATGGGGTACTTGTGGGCCCACTCCTCCAAGTGTGCTAGAAAGGTGGAGCACATGGAGTATAATGGGCCCCAACGTATTTTAATAATTTAAAATTCATTAAATTATTTTTAGAAAAAAATAAGTATTTTTATTTCTCTCTGAATAATTAAATACCTGAAAATGCAGTTTAAGTTTATTTAAAATCAATTTTGAAGAAATAAAATATCCAAGGAGTTCTAAAAATTTAGTTTTATAATAAAAAATCATTTATAATCAAATTAATTATTGTAAATTAATTTGATGGAATTAGATCCAACTTCATTAAGGAAAATGTGAAAAATATTGAGGCACTCTATCTCTACTAGTGATTATATCTCACTCTCACTTTATCAAACTGATCCAGTAGTTCTCATAACCCACATTCCATCATAGGGGTTCATGATTGGATTACCAAAGTAGGCTAATAGGTGATGAGAACACAATCCTAATTTATGGACTACAGGTTCCCCCTTAGGAACATGCCAAGGTCACACATGCCTATGCACACACATCGCAATTTAGTGCATGGGGGCTATCTCTCGCACTTGTATATCTAACACCCTCAATGTTCACTTCCTGATACAGCTATCATATCTACATGGTGATGGTCATGATGATGATTTTTCTCTCATCCCTTCAGGCGTACCAATCACACACAAGGGTCACACAATCCCTTGGCTAACTACCTTGGCATCTCTCCAACCTCATTAAGGGGTAACCCTGCTAACCCTTCTCGGTTGTGCTATATGCCGAGGTATCATAGGGTTTTAGAACTCAAACTCGGTCTAGCTCGTCAAGCCAAGTTTGAGTCTTGGCATCAGTATGCTAACTTCGGTCCTGTTGGACAATTGTCCTTTGGTCCCTCTAGACCGTACTCCCACTGGAGTTGTTATACATTATACACTGGAGTTATTATACACTATATTCATAGTTTTATATGATCTCATAAGGCCTTTAAATGGTCACATAACCCCAACATCTCCCACTTGGCTTTGAAGGCCTTACAATCTCTCCCACACATTCTCATCCCCCTATTACAATACCTCTCTGAAGCTTTTCTTACCTATTCTTGCATCATGCTCATTATATAATGTGGTGAACTCCGTCACCATCAATCCTTTCACTGAGGATTCATGGATGCAGCCTCTATGGGAGTCATGAAGCTTCTCTCTCTCTAGCTCAGATATCGTCCCGAACGTGGCCATAGTCCATCTTTACGTTCCTCAGTATTAGCATCGCGAATCATGAACTTGTTGTCGTAGAAGATCTTCACGCATCCCCATCTTATAGGGTTGGATCTCTGCAACTCAAAGAATTTCTTTAATCATGTTGCTTCCTTTTGTAGCCAGACTACCAATACCACATATCCGGGTTCCATGTTGGACAACATAACAATATGTTGTTCCAGCTGGTCCACCAACCCCACTGAAAATTAAGTTATTTGGATCCCTTCTGCAGTTTACAATAGAGTACCTTTATATCTAAATATCCGAGCAACTAAAACAACCATGGGACTGTAGTGACTGCCACTCAAACAAAAAACATATAACATGTACTATCTCAGCATGCTCATGCCTATGCCAAAATAACTCAATACCCGAACCACAAAGGTTCATAGTCTCTTGGTTGTAAATCCATACAAACCAAGTGATCTTATCCACAAAACTTGTATCAAGCAAGCCTAATAGGATGGGCATCCTAAGACATTCCCAATGGTTCATGGTCTTCGGTAATTGAGGATCAGTGTAGGAAAAATTGAACGGGAACGGTTAACTGGACATGGGGCCGGAAGTAGTTCAACTAGCCTAACCGATAAACCTGCCGGTTCAACCGGCCTATCCGAGCAAGTCCCGGGTGATCAAAAAAGTGTTAAAAAGTTTACAAAAAATCTTATAATATGAAAAGTATACTTAAAGCATGATTAAACACAACACATCCAAATGAAGTTGAAAATTAATGAAAAAAATAGATTTTAAAGAGTCGATTTGTGCCAAGGGTTGTTTTTGAAATTTTCCAAAAAGATGGAAAAATGTAAAATTACGTATTAATTGCCAAAAAAATTTCCAATCTTTGCCAAAATGGTGAAAAACATTAAAAATGCATTACAAACAAAATCCTGTATTTTTTGGGATTTTATATAATTTTGTTTGAATTTTTTTTAAAATACCCGGCCAATTCACAAAAACCGGTTGAAACCGGAACCGTCCTGTTCCGATCTAACTGGCTGTTAGAATTTGAACCACACGATTTTCCTACACTGTCGAGGATTCTAATGAACTGACTATCAGCTCACATACTTGGTATTATAAAAACATTAGTCTAGACATATGAGTATTTAAAACCAGTTTGGATTGGCGGTCTAGATCGACGACTGACCTAGTGAACCAGTTAACACAAAATTTAAAAAGATTAGGGAATAAAAAAATTGAAAAATATTAAAAAAAATAAAGTGGGACCTGTTATGTCAGAGAACCGGCCGAACCGACTAGTTCATGGGGGGAACTGGCCAGTTCCCGATATTTAGTGGGATCTAGATTGGCCTGACCTATTTTCGATCCGGATCGGCCAGCCAATCTGGATTACCAATTTTCAAAACCTTGCATACAACATAATGTGACTCATTTAATTTACTGAGGTGATTTGTATCTCCACAGTTTCAGGAAGACTAAGTATTCAAAGTCTAATTTCCTATACAAAATAAAGTGAAAGGAGGACAACCGGGGTCGACAAATTTCAGACACTCACACAATCCGAGTACAATGTTACAAATCTCATAATGATGAGAGAGATACGTATCATTCAGATCTGGTCACGTTCTCACACTTGAATGAATTAGGGAGGACCACATTAAACACATCTTTGAGGATCAACATGCTGCCATCATTGAAACTAGGTCACAACCTCTATGTAGATCTAGATCTTGAAAGAGAAAACACACACACAATAGTATCGCCACGCTAACCACAAATCCACATGGTCTTTTGCACACAAAACCCTAGGAAGCTATCCTAGGTTTTAGATTGAACAGTCCCAGGGTACCCCTGACAAGATCAACATCAACAAGGTTAGGTTTTACTTTTTTTCTTGTTTTGCTCTTTTTTTTTCTTAAATGAAAGGGGAGATGAAAGTTTAGGGTTTAAAGAAAGAGGAAGATGAAAGTCTAGGTTTTAGAGAAAGGGTAAGATGAAAGATCATATCAGCTCTGAAGTAACAGGAGAAAAGAAGAGAGAGAAAAGAGATAGGGAGATATGAGGGATGTGAGAGAGAGAGAGAGGAGAGATAGATATGAGAGACATATGTCAGAGAAGAGAGTGAGGTGAGGTTAAAAAACAAAACCACTCACGCACCTCTTAAACCACTTATGTATTATCAAAAATATATGATAGGGTAGGACTGCTATACAAAATGTGAAAGGACACATAGGTCCTAGAACTTAGATAAAACGTGTGTGTGTGTGTGTGTATATATATATATATATATATATATATATATATATCTATACTACTACTATACTACTACTACTACTACTACTACTACTACTACTACTTACTTACTTTTACGTTACCTTTTACTTACTTAAGTTTAACGTT
>NW_006500125.1:3664782-3696557 GCF_000471905.2 Amborella trichopoda | reverse complement strand
AGTAATAAAATAAAATTCATAAAGAAGAAAGAGTAACATGCATACCTAATAACTTTGATTTATAAAAATAGAAACAGAAGTACAAGATTTACAGAAGCAGAACAGAGATAGGGACTTATATGAAAGCTCGAAGCAGAGGTGAGAGGCAGAAAACAGACTTGAAGTACTCACAGTAATCACTCAAACTTACAACAACAACTCAGAAAGCACTTACTTATAAAGTATCAAAACCCTAACTATGATATTCAAAAGGAAATCCCAAGGTGCTTACTTCTGAGGTCGGGTCTTCCTTTTATAGAAGAGGGGACGGAGGACTCCAAACGTTCTTAAGTCCGCACCGACAAGGTAAGATGCCTTTTCTTTCACGTCAAAGTAAAAGGTAGGGTAAAAACAAAGGTAAGGGAAAGATTCTTGTCGGCTTTTTACTGTAGCAACGGTGTTTTTTGTCGCCAGTAATGCTTCTTTTATTGTAGCAATAGTGATTGGTGTTTTGACATTCTTCTTTTACTGTCATCTTTGGGACACGTGTCCTGAATGGTGATGGAGTCGTACCGTCTCTGATATTTTGTCTAATTTATTTGGGAAAATATTCCCATGCAATCATCTTCGTTTGGAGGATCCAAATCTTCGGTTTCTGTATCATTTGAGAAAGTTGTTATTTTAACTTCTACTTCTTCTTTCAGGGCAATGAGTAATTTTTTTCTGAGCTCGGCTTTTGACAGAGTGGGGTTTTTCTGTTGCATCAGAGCAATGTAGTCGGAAAATCCCATATCTGATTTTGGTGAGGAATACAGAATTGCCTTCATGTAGATTTTATCTGAATCTAGAGAATCATTCTTATAATTGTCCCACCATTTAATTGAAATTTGCCTTTGTAGTTCTGGAATATAATCTCACCGGTCTAAATCATCTTCAAAAATTTGGTAGGACCATTTTAAAATCCAGGGAATCTGATATAAAGCCATGAAATATATGTGATAGTCTCGTTTTAGATTCGCTTTATTATATTCAGAGAATTTTCTTTGTGATATTTGAAATTTTTTTGGAAGTATCTGGCTTAACGATCCCCATAACAAGAACCAACTTTTAAACTAATTTGGAAATTCTGTTGGCTCAGTTCCTTTAACTGCACATACCAGCTGTGTGTATTTTTTCATTCTGGTAGGCAAAGACTTCGTCCCATGCCTTAATATATTCAAAATAAGTATAGGATTTGATTTTAAATCCTTTGGTAATTAATGCCCTTGGTTTTAAAGGATTCAGGCCAAAGTCATTATAAGAGATAATTTTATGTATTTGGAATTTTGAGTATGCTATTTTCGAGTCATTGTTTCTATGGTGGTGTACTATTGACACCGACCCGGTTTCCATTAAAATAGCTTCATACCATTCTCTACATCTTTATCCCATGTTATGATGTAGATGATGGCGCAGATATATGGCAGCTAATTCAGCAGGGTCTTCTTTCCTGTGTTTATTTTCTATTATGATCAGCGGGATATAAGTTGTATCAAGAAATGAAGTTCTATCAGGGTTTGGACTATTAGAGCTCAAAGGGGACTGTTGGGGAGATATTTGAATCTCTTGAGCTTGCTTTCTTATTAAAGCATTTGGATTTGATGAGGAGGCCAGGGGTTTTCCTGGGCTAGAACTATTTGTAGCCAGGTGTTTTCCTGGGCTATTATACTATAAAGTCAGGCCTTTTCCTGGGCTAGGAACTATATCCATCGGCTGTATTCTCGGCTGTTGGCTTCTCCTTCCCTCTCTGCAAAAATTCTCTAGTCAAAAAGTGAGGAAGATGATTATTTTCCATTGAATATGTACAATATCAAAATCAAAAGCGGAAAGAATACCTTGCCATCGAGCAAAAATTTGCTTGGCGACGAGATTTTTGACATCTTTTTCTAAAATGTCTTTGGCTGATTTGCAATCAATCCGTATGAGGAATTTTTTGTTAAGCAGGTCACTTTGAAATTTTGTGAGACAATGTATTATTGCTTAGACCTCCTTTTTAACAGTAGAATATTTCTGTTGTGCCGGATTCCAGGCTTTAGAGGTAAAGCGTATAAGTTGTTCCTCATGTAGGATTTTTTGTTTAAGGATACCTCCTAATCCTATTTCAGAAGCATCGGTTTCTATAAGTTTAAAAGCTGTAGGATTGGATAGAGCTAAACAAGGTAATTCTTTGGTCTTCTGTTTTAATTTTCTAACTGCCATGGTATGCTCATTAATCCAATCTAGAGGATTCTTTTTTAGTCTCTGGAATAAAGGTTTAGCATCTGAAGCTAAATCTTTATAAAAATTTGAAATATAATTAGGCATCCTAAAAATCTTTGTAATTCTTTTTTATCTTTTATGATGTCAGGGAATCTGGAAGCAAATTCAATTGCTCTATCGATAGGAATTATCCTTCCTCGAAAGATATTATACCCAAGGAACCTAATTTTTGTTTTAAAAAGGTTTATTTTCCTAGCAGAAACAACCAGTCCGGCATTTTTTGTAGCTTTAAAAAATATATTTAAATGTTTCCAATGTTGGTCAATATTATCAGAATATACGAGGACATCATCAATATAGACAATAATGAACTTAGTATATGGATTAAAAATATCATTAATAATATTCTGAAATTCTAAAGGGGCATTTTTTAACCCAAAAGGCATTACATTCCATTCAAAATGCCTGAAAGGAATATTAAATGCTGTTTTATATTTATATTTTTCCAAAATTTGAATTTGCCAATATTCTGATTTTAAATCAAACTTTGAGAAAATACAGGCATTGACTAATCTATCAAGGAGATCCCTTTTATTTGGAATAGGGTAGCGAATCCAACTCAAAACCTTATTCAAGGGTTTATAATTCATAACAAGGCGTGAGGCTGCCCTTTCAATCTCCGAAGCATTTTCTACATAAAAAGCTGCACAGCTGCAGGGTGAAGAACTTTTCCTAATTAGTTTTTTGTCAAGAAGTTCTTGTATTTCCGTTTTACAAATTTCTAGGAGTCTGCTACTCATTTGTATTGGTCTGGCTTTAGTTGGAATTTTCTGTTTATTAAATTCTGGTTCATAAGTTCCACAATGTGTTGCTTTCTATTCCAAAAAGCGTTAGGGATTTCTGCACAAACTTCTTTTTCAAGTATCGTTTTGAAGTTATTAATTTTATTTTGTATTTGTGGTGATGTTAATTTTTCATCAATAGTCTTATAATTAACCTATTCTTTTAAATGAAAGAGAAATCTTTTTTTCATAAAAATCTTATTTTTGATGCTATTTATTTCATGAATTCTTGGTTTATCAATGAAGTCAAATTTTACTTCATATCCTTCAATATCAGCTTTTATCCCAGTATTATCAATTCTAATGGGGTCAAGCATGTTTAAGAAGGGAGTTCCAAGTATCACAGTCCGGCTTAATCCTTTAACCATTATAAAAAGAAATTTAATGCATCGTTATTGCAAACTGCTGCATTAGATAGTTTATATTTTATTATCATTTTACTACCTTCAGCAGTGTTTAAAACTTGTATTGTTTTGTTGAAATATTTGGTTGGAACTAGTCCTTCATTTATACAGTTTAGATCGGCTCCTGAATCGATAAGAGCAGTAGTTTGAAAAGTGAACTCTCTTTGTACCACTATTTTTATGATGGTAAACCATCTTTGGGTTATTACTTTATCCAGGACGTTGACATATTGATAATCTTGTATTTTTCTTAACATATTACAGTTATTGGAAGTTTGTGGCTCGTCTATCACTTTTGGGAGTGTATCTTCCATTTCGGGTGATAACAGATTTTAATTATAATCATGCATCAGATTATTAAATTCTTTTTTAGGACTTTCTCCTCATTTCCACTTTCATTTTTAGTGGCTGCTAGTTCAAGAATTTGTACTCTAGTTTTTAGAGTTATCAATTCATTTCGAACCTCATTTATTTCATTTTTTAGATCATGAATTGTAGGTTCTTTTTGGTTTTGAGTTTTATTTTGAACTCTTTTCAAAATATCACTAAAGCTGCAATCTTCGTTAGTAGGAATAAGAGTCGGTTTAGGAGCACGAGAACTTGAAGGTTCTTTGTCCATGTTGATATAATGAATTAAGGCTTCTCTTTTAGCCTCAAGATCACTTGTTTTATCAATTAGGTCAATTATGAGATTTTTTTCCTTGGTCAGAGTATTTAAGTTTAGGCCTTTCAAGAAATTATACTGACAATTAATATCTTCAAAATCTGTTTCAGAATCTGAACTGGAGAAAATCAATTCTTCATCATTTATCTCTCCGATGAGCATTTCTTCATCAGAGTCGGAAGAATTCTTCAGAATCCTCTCTTTAATTAAAAGGATATCAAATAATTGTTTTTTTATTTCAAGGTCTATTTCTAAAGCATTTATTTTCTTTTTCATACGACATTTATTTTTATAATGTCCTACTTTCCCACAGTTATAGCAAACTGCTATTTTCCTTTTTCCCTTTTGTTTAATGATCTTGTAAAATTTTTTTAGGAAAGGTATTTTTCTTTCCTTTTGAATATCTAGACTTTGTCTTTCTAGAATCTCTTTTGTCTCTAAATTTCTGTTTGTGAGAGAGCTTGGAAGTAGGTATTGTGTTAAAGCCGAATTGCTCACAAAATCTCTCAATTCCTTTTTTCCCGTCATTCTTTTTTTCTCCAATTGTCTTTTCAATTTTAGTCTGTGCATAAAGCAAGACCTTCAACACAAATTTCTGCTGATAATTCTCGAAGAGTATACAAAGAATAAAGAATAATTCCTCCATGCTTATTTTTCAATCTTATCTTAACTCTTTTCCCAAACAAATGAGGAAGTCCAGTAATGAATTTTTCTTTCCAATGGTTAGCTTTACTATCTTCTCTAGATAACAGTCTGGAATAAAATACATCTTTATACCATTTGTAATGTGATAGAGTTGGACAATGAAGATTTCAAAGTAGATCCTTAGATCTAGCTGATAAAAAGGCCGTACTCCCCATAAAGTGAAGAGTAATGGTATATATTAAAATATTTACTGCATCTCCATCAGTAACTATATTCTCAAGGACCTGTCCAGGTCCTACCTCACTTTTAAAAGCCCATTGTTTAGTAGCATTTAAGATTTGATTTTTTGCTTCTTCGTCCATATGAAAACCCCACCATCCTCTAAGTAATCCAGCAAAACCACATATAATGGCTTTAGCAATTTCGTGGCTTTGGTTTCCACGTGCTTTACATGCGGTGGCATATATAGTCATATGTTTCATGAGATCGAGAATTTAAGTCTCAGACATCCCATCTATATTCCACTTTACTATAGATCGTCCTGAACAGGAGACTGAAGTAGTAATGAGATCATCTTCTATTGTAGATCTACAGGAGTGGGCCTAGGATAATACATTCTTGTTGGGGCTACATGCCTAGTTGTTCTCCCATAGTCAATCCTATTAAGCTTTAAGCTTTCTGGTTTAAAAGTTTCTTCTATTTTAGATATTTCAAGATCAGAAAAACTTTTGTCTTGTTGAAGTACTTGGATATTACCCGATTTTCCTTTAATATCTAATTTTTCGAATCTTTTCATCAACTCATCTACCAATTCTTTATTGTCTTCTTTCTTTTTAATTCCTTGCAGGTTAAACTTTCCTGCGGCAATACTTGGAGGTGGTTTGAATAAAACTGCACTCTTTTCTTTATCTTATTTCTTCTCTTGAGGTTTTATTTTATTTAAGACGTTTTCTATTCTATTGCTCTGTTTCCCTATAGTCTGTAGGAATAAATTTGTATAATTATTCTGTTCTATTATATGGGATATGGCTTCAATTTTAGCCATCTGGTTATCAGAAACTTTTGGTCCAATTTTGAAAGGTGAAGCTTTTGTCTTGTTTTTCTCCTTTTAGGTTTAGACTAGTTTCAAGAGGATGGATAGCTTCAATGCTTTCTCCTTTAACTGTATGAAAGGTGTTTTGAACAGTATTAATATTTTGGATAGTATTATCCTGAAATTCTGGGTATTTTATTCCTTCCTTTTTAAGGATATACCTAAGTCGTTTAAAAATTTTTATATTTGTTTTATGTTGTATCATGAATTTATTAAATTTACTATGAAAGAGTTCTTTCAGTCTTTCATTAAATTCTTCGAGGAACCATTCCCTTATTTGTTTATTTTCTTTAGACAGAAAATCCCTTTTTACCCAGTCTTTATCTATGACAAACTTATCTTGGGTTTGAATTGTCAGAATTTCGAAATCAAATTCAGACATGGTTGGCTCATCAGGTTTAGTCTGAGAAGAGCTGGGAGTAT
Source organism: Amborella trichopoda (assembly GCF_000471905.2). The sequence goes on along the minus strand of NW_006500125.1, from coordinate 3,690,269 downwards.
TTACAGTATAAACCGGATGTTATACCTGTTTTTCATTTTTTTTTAATCCTTCTAAAATGATTTTGTCATCATGCGCTTTTTCATAATTAGATTGAGGTACTGAAGAAGTCAAACTTCTAGAAGGAGTATAAGTTGCAGGTACAGTATTCTTGGCAGGCAGCCTAAGAGCTAAAACAGTATTTGGAATACTCAATTTGGTTTTTCTAAGGGATGGAAATTGGATTTCAACTTCTCCATTTGGATATTCAATTATTTGTTCTGGCTCTTTATTTTCAGGAATAGGTAAACGAGTCTCAGTTTGTACAGACCAATTTTCTGGTAAGTTTACCTGCTTTCAGTATATAGCTTTGGGCGTGACAAGAATAGATTTTTCCATATTAGTTTGAAAAAATATTGTTTGTCTTTTTTTATCCATTAATCTTGTATTAGGACAAAGAGTGTTCATGACCTTATAACAAATTCTATAAACAAAAGCCAAGTTCTGGGATCTAGGGTCCATGTCAAAACCTTGAGTTTTAAGGTTAAGAGTTAGAACTTTTAATAAATTTGGATTGGATAGGTACACAGAAAAATTTGGAAAGCAGTTGAAATATATAGGTCCATTGCAAACACTCGACTCAACGATCCCTAAAAGAGTCACTGAATCTTTTATGTCTACTATGTCATAGATAGAGTAAAACCGAATTATTTAGTCCTTTTTAGTTAATGGTTTTACTACTATTTGTACAAGATCTACATGAAGATAGTTATAACCCCTTTTGATATGATCTGCAATCATTCTAGTTGAAAAGAGTTGAAAGCTATCTTGATTTTCCATAACTGAGAGTTTCTTCAATTGTTTTTATTGAAAAACTGCTTTAAACTCAAATATTCCTTTTTTATAAATATCATTTGTTGGGACCTTTGGGATATTCCAGTTTTGCAATTGTTTCTCAATATTATCTATTATTATTTCTTCTCTATTATTTACTTGTAGAGTATTATTACTAGAACTACCAGAAGCGGTTCTATTCGATAATGTTTTAAACAAATTTGCCATTTCATCTTAGTTTTCGTTCCGAGTCAACCGGAAACAGTCCCTGCACCTTTTGGCCTTCCTAGCTCACGGTGGTCTTTGGGTCACAGCGACTTTAGGTATGTTAACAAGATAAAATGTACAAATTGGTTCAGTTTTCTACTGAATAAACTCGGCTCTGATACCATAAATAGCGGAAGAAGAATAAAATAAAATTCATAAAGAGGAAAGAGTAACATTCATATATAATAACATTGATTTATAAAAAATGAACACTCTGACCATGGAAGAAAATCTCATAATTGACCTAATTGATAAAATAAGATTATGAAGATATTAATTGTCAGTGTAATTTCTTGAATGGCCTAAACTTAAATACTCTGACCAAGGAAGAAAATCTCATAATTGATCTAATTGATAAAATAAGCGACCCTGAGGATAAAAGAGAAGCCTTAATTCATTATATCAACATGGCCAAAGAACCTTCAAGTTCTCTTGCTCCTAAACCGACTCTTGTTCCTACTAACGAAGATTACAACTTTAGTGATATTTTGAAAAGAGTTCAAAATAAACTCAAAACCAAAAAGAACCTGCAATTCCATATATATATATATATGTATGTATGGAAGATACTACAAAACGCCTATAGGCGAAAATGAACAGTGATTTCGCCTACTTTCATCACCATCCAAACTTCATCGCACGGTCATAGTTGTCCGGTAGTGTTTCAATTTTCAATTTTTTTTTTACTAATCGAAATGATATGAAATTTGGAGCTTGTGTACATCTTAGTGAGGTGTACTAATAAAAATATGAAAAAAATAATTTACAAAATATAAATTGACCAAAATACCTCTGAAAGTTTACGGGGGTATTTTTGTCCATTTATATTTTGCGAATTATATTCTTCATATTTTTATTAGTTGCACCTCACTAAGATGTACACACGCTCCAAATTTTAAGTAATTTGGATTTGTAGAAAAAAAATGAAAATTGAAACACTGCCGGACAACTGTGATGAGGGTAGGCGGAATCACTGTTCATTTTCGTCTATAGGCGTTGGGAAGAGCTTTCCTATATATATATATATATATATGTATATATATAGGGTGCGGTTTGTATAGAGCCGAGGCTCTAAACAATCAAAGTAAAGCGCACCTTCAAATAGTGTTAAGATATGTGGTTTCAATACTGGAAATCTTTGTGATAGCCTTAAAATTTATTGTCATCTTTAATTATAAAATTTAAAGCTTAAAAAATAGTGTATATCGAGCAGATCTATGAAAACTTGAAAATCTTGAAAATTGACGGTCCAAAAATATGTTACAAGATGCACCATTTCCAAAACTTGAAATCTATTTTTTTTCTCATGTCCATGCATCTTGATGTCGAGATGATCAATTTGAGGTTATTTGGGCATCAAAACAACCTCTTTTTTGTGAAATTTTTGAGGTGGGCTCTAATTTGATTGTTTAGAGCCTCGGCTCTGTATCAAATTTTTCCATATATATATTTATATATATACACATATATTGTTTTACACTGGTTCCATGCCGTATATATATACACATATATTGTTTTACACTGGTTCCATGCCGTGTAAAATATTATGAACCTGAGTGATTGATGAGATGTTTGAGCATAATGCACTTCCAACATTGTGTTTGAGCAAGAACTTTATGCACCTCCAATTAAGTAATTTGTTTAATTTGGGAAGTCAATCTCGCTTTCATTCTCAAACTTAATCGATGTCGTGATTCTCAACCGCCATATATATTGAAGCTTTCATTAGTATAAATGATGTCAAATGTCAAAGCAAAGACTCATTATCCCTAGTTATGCCGATCTAGTGGAATTCCTGCATTGAAAATTTCATGAGATTTGTTTGCCTTATTGTGTTTCTTTCAATAAAATTTCTATTAATGCTGAGGCCACTGCAATATCGTCTTGACCTTTGTAGCCGATAATTGTGAAAGCAGGTGTCTTGTTCACTATGCAGTGAGACAGTTGAGCGTGAAGTGCTAACCCTACATAAAGGTGAAAGGTGCCCTCAGAGGATTGTCACGTGTGAGTATTGCGAGTTCCCATTGCCTGTGGTCGATCTCTTCAAGCATCAGGTGAGATCTGTTGGATATTGATTTTAATCGGAACAAACTTTCAGTTGTAACAGCAATAGCTCTCTTTGAAAAATGTTTCAATTTTTTTTTTTTTTATTGTTTTCCAGGAGGTATGTGGGAACCGGACGGAATATTGTGAAATTTGTTGCAAATATGTTAGGCTCAGAGAGCGGTTGGACCATGAAAGACAATTTCATAGCGGCACTCCTGGTGTTCCTGCTGAACCTTCCAGGTGGATATTATTTCATTTTGGGGTTTTTTCTCATTGCGGATAGCGTTTCATATAATCCATAGATCATTTATGGTTTTTTGGGAATCTTTATGCTTACAATTGCTCTGAAAGTTTTATGCACAAGAGATAACTGACTAGATTTCTTCTGTTTGGGATGGGAACACTTGGAAGACTCATGACTGTCACACCCTGCCTTCTTTAATCCACCTTGTTTGCACTTCCCATTCAGTGTGGGAGACAGGAATTGAGCATTGGACGACCATATTGATTTGAACACTCTATACAAAATTGGTGATTATGCCCTTCTATTAGGAGGAACTAGACTAACACTATTATAACTCATTTTGTTGTTACGATGCGAGGATAAGTGGCTTGTTCAATCTGTTGCATGTTGCAAAGCGATGAATAACAGAAGCATTTTACTTATTCAAGTATGTATCTTGCTTGAGGAGGTATTAGTAATTGTAAGCTCCACATGTGTTTTGTGGCTAAGCAGTTCTATTCTAAGTTGTAGGACTCAATATTTAGCAATTGTTTGGGCTGTTATTTGCTATGACTTGTACCTTGTCCACTCATTTCACAGAAAACTTGATGATATTGATACTGGTATTATTATTGACTGAATATGTAGGCTGGTAGACATTTACATAGATTCACATGTCACACTGACAAACACATGTTTACTTTAACACTAGTTTTCAAAACCCATTTCAAGTTTTTGTGAACTTGAGCTGCAGGGTCCCATTATGAAAACTTGGGTCTGGCCGAGTTTTTCAGTTCTTAAACTAAATGTGATGGATGGGATACCTCGGAGTTTTGTGTACCAATCGCATTAGCCTTGATTGATAATGCGACTGGGATACTGTTTGTTGACCCTAAAATGCCCCCTTGAGACTTTGGCACCACCTTTGTGTTGGAGTGGGCAGGGGTCCTTACAAGAATGAGGCTTCATTTTTCTCTACATTCAAGGACCCCTTTTGTGTCATCATATGGACAAAGATTCCTCACACTCTTAGCTCTCACAATGGGTGGGTGCAACAGCAGACCAGGATAAAGTGGGTAGAATAGTGAAGGACATTGACAGACTTGGTACAAGCCATTGAACTTTGGCAGGCTAAAGAGCATAGGAAAACAAGCTGATCAAAGATAGATGTCTCACCACTTCAAATCCCGCAAACAGAAGGTGATGAGCTTGGCAATATGTTCATTGGCGAAATGATTCACGGTGCCCAGAAATGGATAACCATCACAACCATCAAAGTTGGAGTTGTCCATTGAAAGGTCTTTTCCAACGTAGGTTCAAGATCTGACTTCAAGGGCCTTAGAAAGTCCTTGGTTCCATCCCATATATGGATGGCATGTGCAGAGAGAGCTAAAGCTATAGATGGAGCTCTCCTGAAGAGGGAGATCCTGGTAGGAGATGTGCACGCTCGCATAGGTGATGTTTGTGAAAACTTTGATTTCATAATCGTGGATGGCCTAGAATGTGATAGAGTTCTAGGGATGGCTTTCATCGCAAAAATCGGGCCCATTTTTGTGTCAAAGGAATCAGTGGCCACCTTAGGAGAAAAGTAAGTTCTTTTCTATTTCTCTGTCCCTCCATTTCCGTCAGCCATTGCGAGAATTACCAGAGAATGAGTTGGGCATACACTACCATCACTAGTGTGCAGAACGATATTCCGCACGTACAGATTAGATCGCAGCTTGCAGAAATGTGCTATCAAAAGTACATAGAGGAGATCATGTAGTGCTTTGATACTGTTTGCTCTCTAAACCCTGAAGTGTTATGGGAAAAGCATTCGTGGGTGGTTCACCTCTCATATCAACCTCTCATATCAAAAGGATTTTTCAGATAAACAAATCCCTACTCGAGTTAGGGCAGTGCAAATGCCGTGGGAGGTCCAACAATACAACAAGGAGATCCAAGACCTCCTAGTAAAAGGTCTAATATGACCAAGCAAAAACCTGTGGTCCTATCCAACATTTCTTTGTGAATAATCGAAATGATCAGAAACAGGGGTTTCTAGGCTTGTGATCAATTATAGGCTACTCAATGATATTGTGGAGTGGATTCGCTATGGGGTCCTAAACCACCAAAAGCTCATTAATTGTATTATCGATGCCAGAATATTCAACAAATTTGACCCCAAATCGGGTGTTTGGCATGTTAGAATTGCTTAGAGGGATCGGTACAAGACATAGTTACCAAAAGCGATTTGGGAACCGAATCCATTTAGGAATTGGAAGCACGGAATCACTGCTGGTTGGAAGATTCCTATTTTCGGAATCGATGTCTATACAAGAGGAAACATGGGAGACGAGATTCCTATTTCTAGGAATAGAGATTCGACAAAAAAGAATCAAGATCTCTACATAGATGGAACAAGATTCCTAGCTCTTTGGAATCGACTAATATGGAATCGAGATTCCTTTATTTATCAAATCGAGATTCCGACATCTTTAGAATCGAGAGGGGAACGTACGGGAAACAATACATTTCTCGATGCTAGACATTGACTAACATGCTATACATGCACATTTATAGTATCTGTATTATATTATTTGTAACATCTTGGAGTTACAATCTCTCCATTGGATCAATACAATACATATTTAAAGAATTAAGTAGAGAACGTGGACCACCACTTTGGTTTCTATTCATCATTTCATGTCATAAAAGGTGACTATACCTTGTAACTTGAGATTGAGTATCTAACTCGATTACTTTGATGCACTGAAAACTTCTAAACATCACTTCTCAAAAAAGAAAGCAAAAGGAAAAAAAAGGGGGGAAGTGGTAGAATTCCGGTAAATGTGGAAACTAGTTTCAATAAGTGTAAAATCATGATTCACCAACTGCAGAATCGAGAATCGATAAATATTCGAAATGAGATTCTATTAGTGTTGGAATTGAGATTCCTAAAATAAGGAAATGTGATTCTAGATTTCACGGAAATGGGTTCCATGAAGATTCCTAGTCTGAATAGCTGGATTGGGGTTTTGAATCAGAATCAGGACCATCGGTGAGAGATTCGGGTAACTATGGTACAAGATTGCTTTCGCCATCCCTATGGTATTGTTTGAATGGTGCGTAATGCCCTTTGGCTTAAAGAATGCACTGCCGAATTTCATAATAAAATGGACAAGATCATTTACCCATGTTTTACTTTTCTGCAGACTGCAGTCTATATCCATGACATCCTAATTTTCAGGAAGGACCTAGAAAGCCATTTCAAACATCTTCAGTCCTTTAGAAAGGCGATAGAAACTGGCTCTTTGAGAAAAAATGAACATGTTCAATGATGAAATTGAAACCTTAGGAAAAAAAAATTAAGAATGGGAAGATCGAAATACTGGACCATTCCATTGAGTTTGCCTCTAAATTCCTGGACCAAATTCCAGAGAAAACTCAGCTTTAGAGTTTCTTGGGATACCTAAACTATGTGTCAGACCATACTCTGGCTTAGCCACAGACCAAAAAATTCTAACAGATTTCCTAAAGAAACAGTCTTAAAGACTATTTCATTAGAGAATCACGCTAAGGTCGTAGCCTGCATTAGAGAAAGGGTTCAGCAACTTTCGATTCTCGTCCTACCGGACGATTCGAAACCAAAAACTATTGACACCTATGTCGAATGGGGTGGAGTGCTCAAATAGAATGGGAGAAAAGGGAGAGGGATAATGCAGTTTGCGTTGTATTGTGGAATGATGTCCAAATCAAATATGCATTTTTGAAAAAGAAGTTGTCTTCCCTAAAAGCTATCCAGAAATTTCAAATTCATATCCTGAATCAACGTTTTACTGCCCAAGTCGACCAGGGAAAGTTAATTCTCCCTATTGAACACATTCCAGGGAAAATTAATTCTCGTACAGACTTCCTAACGAGGGAGTACTTCACTGGAGGAGAAGGCACAATTGGAATGCTTTGAATGGATGAATTGCAGAGCGAGTAGTCTAGCAATGATGAGAATGTGATAATCACCACCATACCATCATCAGAGTGCAGCGGCGATGCTTGGAGCATATTTGATACCCTGCTAAGATCTGACTGCTTCGGAGCCGAATGATGTGCACTTAGTTCGGCCGCTGCCAAAAGGTTGCTAATGCGAACGGGTATGCAGATATGACGCATCACTATGAAAATGGGGAAAACACAACATACATGATCAAACACGTTCCAGGGAAAGAGAATTCTCTTACAGACTTCCTAACTAGGGAATACTTCATTGGAGTATGCCAAATTGGAATGATGAGAAGGGATGAATTGTGGAGCAAGTGGTCTAGCAATGGCAAGGATGTGATAATCACCAGTTCACCACCATATCATCATCAGTGTGTAGCAGTGATGCGTGGAGCATAGCCAATGCCCTACTAAGGTCTGACTGCTTCGGAGCTTAATGGTCTGCACTTAGTTTGGCCCCTGCCGAAAGGTTGCTACTGCCAATGGGTTCTGTAGTTGTGAGGCATAAGAAAATGGGGAAAATCGAGATCCACTTTGTCTCCCCTAGGCCCCTCTGGTTTGACAAAGAATGGTGGCCCTAGTACGGAGTTCTGAGAAAAGCGTTGACTAAGGAATGGTTTAGAAGAATCATTCCTAGAAAACTAGGAGATGCAAATGCTCACAAAATTGTCTTTGCTCTCCATGAAGCTGTTGCCCTTGGATCTATAGGTGGAATTACAGGTTGAAGAAGGAGAGAAGTGTTCTGGGACATGAAAAAACAAAGTCTCTGGTACGAGTGCACTGCATAAGAATCTACAGTCATGAGTCCACCAAAGTTCTGCTGCCGCCTACTTGAAAACTAGCTCCAGAAAGGCCACTGAATGCCTTGCTTGATGAAGCTAGACGGAAGCTTAGAAGGAAGGAATGTTCAATAAATGGGAAGAAGACATGAAGCGGCGTGATTATTGGCAACGACAAAGGGGAATTGTGCTTGGAGAAAAGGCTCATGATTATTGGCAACAACAAAGGGGAATTGTGCTCGGAGAAAAGGCTCAATCAGAGCGATCAGAAGACTTGCCGGAACTGGAGGATCTGACAGGAGAACTTGTGGAAATGTCATCCTGAAGGGAAACAGTTGGTAGAGGATGAGACCCACATCGTATTTAGTAGATGGGCCTTCCTTTGCGTACAGTGCCATGTGATGCAGAATCTCTCTCTCTCTCTCCCCCCCATGCCCCCCCCTTTAAATTATTGTACCCTGTTTGTAAGTGTGTTAGTCATTATCATACCCAGTCGATGTTAGTCATTGTTATATCAGTCACTATAGTACCGCTAATGCTTCAATTATTATACCCAATCTGTCCTTGTCAGTCATTATTTTACTTGTTTTAGGGAATCTTTGTCCTTGTGATGGTACAAGATGTGTCCTTGTATGCGGTGCAATGATGAGGCCTCCATTATTATAAGGACCCCTCTCCACTCCTATAGAAAGGGTGTGCAAGGGATCTTGTGGGGCAATTCGGAATTTGAGTCATTTCTTCTTTCTTTCTCTATTCCGTTTTTCTAGCTTCTCTGTGGTTTGACAGAAAAAAGAAGTTCACCCGACCTCGTGGCCATTAATAAATTAACTAATGAATAGATAAAGGTTCCTACTTGCTTTGATGTTTGTGTGTGTAATGCTCTTTCACCTCTTCTCTTTCGAATAGCTCTTGAGACTCCCTGCATATGTTTATTACCTGTAAATCCCACCGAGTATTGTTAGGGTTAGGCAGCATAGGGATTAAGAGAAAACTGAACAAAAGGTTTAGGGCCAGTAAAGGGTATTCCAGTCCCATTATCGATCAGGGCATGTGATTAGGAAAAACCTAGTAGTTTATGATAATTTGGATTGTTGGAAAGTTGGAAATTGTGGCTAAAGTGGATTACCATTTCTGTTGACATCACTGGTATAGAGCTGGATTGGCTCATCATGAAGAGCTGTTTTGTATATATTTATAGAACACATCCTTTTCTCCCAATGGGAGAATGGTAGTTATTATGACTACATGGTAACATGTTCTCATGTCCACTGTTTGGTCTGTGTGATTAATCCTGTGGACTCATGTCTCTGTTCTTAAACTCTGCATCTATAGGTATTTGTATTGTGTTTGTCATGGAATGGAGAGGGTGCCACCCCAGGCCTCTGGCACCTTTGGACAAAGCGCCATTTCAGATTTTTCTTTTTTCCTCTTCATTATGGAAACAAATCTGGCAAAATGTGGTTGTACTTGTGTCCCTTTTCTGTTGCCATTATGTATCACAGTCCTATGAATCCTATGAGGGGAAGTTTAGTCATGCAATTAATATTATAACTTCTAAATCGCACTCTTTTGACTCTTTGTATTTTTATTTCAATGTCTAGAGAAGGTATACTATAATCCATATGATCGTAGAAAAGCTAATGGCATACCTTGGGTCATGTGATGCTCCTATGGGTCCCACTTTCGAACTACTGATGAATTGGATAGTTATAACACTTATGGCCGTAAATTTTCTATGATTATGTAAAGCATGGTCCTGATCTGTGTATTGAATTTCATTTTCAAAACCTGCTGCATCACATAACTCCTAGGGTTCAATTCCCCAACCGGTTAATGCTTCTCTAAAATTTGAGATTCACTGTTGAGTGTTATAGTGTGCATGTGTACTTCAGGGGTATTTATGTAGTGATCACATCCTCATCCTATTTGACCTAAAAAGTGTATCAGTCATTTCCTCGTTTTGACATGAATGATATGCATCTCTCTCTATGTTAGGAGGTGTTTCTCATTTTGGTGGTTTTGCATTGGGGAACATTGTTGACTAATGTGACATAAACTGAACTCCTAGGGTTCAATTCCCCAACTGGTCAATGCTTCTCTAAATTTTGAGATTCATTGTTGAGTGTTATTGTATTGTGTCCACGCGTACTTCATTGCTTTCTCATCTGGTTTGGCTTAAAAAGTGTATTTGTCATTTCCTCAGTTATTTCTCATTTTGGTCGTTTTGCATTGGGGAACATTGTTGACTAATGTGACTGGTAGGCCTTCAGTTTCCAAAAAGCTAGGGTTTGTGTTCCTCTTTTCTCTTTTTTAATTTTTTTTAAATTTATTAATTATGGTTCAATAGTAGGACTCGAACTTAACATGTAGAGGGGATTGTGCTCCTCTATAGGAATAAATTATCTTGGATTGCTCATCTAAGGTCTGGAGTAAAAGTTCTCCAAAATTTAGGGTTTGGAGATATTTTCAGGACATTTGCTCCTCAGATTGTAACCATTTACAAGAGGTTTCCAATACCATGTCCTTATGCTTGGTTTGGTGAGATTGAAATTGTGTGAAGAGGTTGGAAGATTTGTAGGAGAAATTACGACGCTATTATTATAACTTCTCCTGAGGTGGCGCAGTAGCAGTAAATAAAAACCTGTGTTTACAATAAATGAGCATTTAAGTAAACTCTGCAGAATCAGTGGGAATGTGTTCTTATCTAATGCATTGGGATACTTTGTGAATTGTGTTTTTCTCGTCACATTAAGGGTGGCTGAGAGCGCATCTGATTGGGGGCAACGAGGCATACCTAGAGGGAGAGCACATGATTCATCTCAGAAGAGGCTTTTTTTCACAATTGCACTTACTGGAATTGCTGTTTTGATCGGCTCCTTCTTCCTCCAAAGAAGACCACAAACCCCAGAGCAATAACATACCGGGTTCCCTTATTTAACTACTCTACTTAGTATTTGTATCAACTTAGAAGTTGTACGAGAGCTCTTCATCTCTTGTAAGTTGAACCTGTGAGATTAGTGGAGGCCTCAAATGAATTTCTGAATTACTTTTGTAAGGAAGCAATGAGAATCAGTGTGGGACAAAACCTGCTTCTTTTAAGAAGCTATGTGTTAAGTCTGATTATCCATGCATATATTTTGTATAATGGACTGGATTTGCGTTCGAGGAGTTGTAGTCAATGTGTCATTTGCTCATTTAGCGGTTGTTATGTTTTCTAAACAGTGCGTGGGCAGTAGGGCACACCACTGATTATGTCACTTTTAAGTACCTCTGTGACCAGAAATGCTATCCAAATGATATTTGAGGTGAAAATGGCACATTTTGAGATGATGAGGAAGCATCCGTTAATTTAGGAATTTGCAGTCTCAAACAGTTGAGAAACTTCGCCTCATAATAAAAAAAAGAAAAGAAGAGAAAATTATATATATATATATATATATATCTGCAAATTTTAAAGATATTTAAACCTTTAACTATATTTTTAGGTTATTTTGTGGGTGGCCTTTACTGCATTCCAAAATTCTGCCTTAGATTTTGAAGGCCTGCAATTTTATAAGTTTTCGCAACTTAAAAATGCGAGAACGATTTGCGCCCGCTAAAAAAACACACACTCTCTCTCTCACCTTACAAACTCTCTCCTCATCTCTCTCTCTCTCTCTCCCGTGCTTCCCCAAAGGCTAAATTCCCCAATGCGTTCCCCTTAAAAGAGTGCCCCAGCTTTGTCCGCGCAGCTTTCCCCAAAACATCATCTCCTCCCTCCATATACGCCCCATTTCTCCCAAATCCCCAACTTCTCCCGCTCTCTCTCTAACTTGAGATCTTGAGCTCGAGGTTGTGGAGTAGGGCTGGTAATGGTCCGGGCTGGGCCTGTTCAGGCCTTTGGGCCGGGCCAGGTCTCCATCCATAGCACTTCTTAATGGGGTGGGCCAAATTGCCCTGGAAAATCCTTAAATATGTCCGATATGGCTGCTGGCCCAGCAAGCCCTGAGCCAAATAAAAAGCCCGCCTTGCCCATTAAGACATTTCATTTTATTTTAAATCTTCACCCTTAAAACTTTTTTTTTTTTTTTTAAGTCAAAAAAATAAAATAAATATATATTAAAATATTTTGGGATTGTATATAATGAAATTATTTACCTTTGATCGGAGGAGGGTCACAATTATTTATAACCATCCAATATTAAATCTAATAGATTGGGTGTGGTATAAATTTCAAAAAAATTATTTTGAAGTTTGTGCATAGTCAATGGAATAAATTCAGCCATCTAATTTCACATCCAACGGTCAAGATTAATTGTACTAAAGGTAAATGGTCTGATTATATCGTCCAAATATTTGTTAGAAAACTTAAAACCCATTCTCCATCGCTAGAAACCTAATAAGTCTCTCTCTCTAAAAATCCATTCTTTCTCTATCTAGAAACCTAATCTCTATTTCTCTCTCTAAAAACCCACTTTCTAAAAACTCATATCCTCTCTTTTGCCCTCAAAAAACCCAATCTCTTTTTATCTCTCTAAAAATCCATTCTCTCTAAAAACCCAATCTCTCTCTAAAAAACCACTCTCTCTCTAGAAACTCAATCTCTCTTGCTCTCTCTCTCTAAAACCCCATTTTCTTTCTCTCTCTAAACCCAATCTTTCTATATATCTCTAAAGCTCATTCTCTCTCTAAAAACCTAATCTCTCTTTTTCTCTCTAAAAATTCATTTTCCGTCTCTAGAAACCCAATCCATCTCTAAAAACCCAATCTTTCTTGGTATTTATAAATACCTATTCTATCTCTAGAAACACAATTTCTCTCAAAACTCATGCTCTCTCTCTACAAACCCAATATTTCTTTCTGTCTCTAAAAACCCAATGTCTTTCTCTCTCTAAAAATCATGCTCTCTCTAAAAACTCGTTATCTCTCTTTAAAACTCAATCTCTCTTCTTCTTTCTAAAAATTGATCTCCCTCTCTAAAACTCATTTTCGTTCTCTAGAAACTCAATCTCTCTTTCTCTATCTAAAAACTATTTTAGCATATGTTTTTTGTTTTTTGCTTACTATCAAGAAAAGTTTGAAGCATAAGAAAAAAAAATAAAAAAAAAAGAATCTCAATGGGTCGGTAGTCTTAATTTTAAGGAATAAATCTTTTTTACCATGTTTAATTAATACATGAAAATTTAATTATAGAAATTTGAAATAACAATACTGCCATATTTTTAAACAAAAAAAATAGTAATTTTGATTTATGTTAGATTCAATTTTTAATTAAATGTCTATTGTGAATCGCAACTGATTTTTTAAACTCAAACTTTAATATTTTATAATCCCATTAGTAGTATTATTATTACATATGGTTCGCTCAGTTTTTAATTTAAGACATGGTTTCGATGCATATTCAAGAAAGGCGGGCTTGGCAATAAATGAATTGTTAAAATGTAACTTAATTCTAATTTTTAAAGAATATATAGTCTTTAACAGGAGATCATGAATATAAAAAAAATAAATAAATTTGAAAACTATAAATAATAATTAGGGAAAATTATGTAAATATTTGTTAAAGTTTGCGTTATTACCAAAATAGTAAATTGTTTCCGTTACTACTGGCATGTCTCTTTTTTTCACTTCATAACGAATTTTTTTAAAAAAAGGCGATTTTATCTTTTTTCGATTTTATAAAAAACCAAAATGATTGGAATTTCGGTTTTTCAAAAACCAAAATGAGACTTATATTGGTTGTTGAAAGACCGAAAAAAGCCTCGATAGTTTAAAACTTTCTTCCCTCTGCTCTCTATGTCTCACGCTCTCTGTGGGAAACCTCACACATTCTGCTCTACCGCATCTGTCAAAAAACCTCTGTCACAAAAATGTAACCCTATATTACAAGCTCTGGATTTTGACGGTATTTCTCGGATTTTGAAGGTATTTTATGGATTTCTGATCTATAGTGAAGGTATGTATATAATGATTTGTGGATCCATTTTAGAAATTTAAATTGTATAAGATTTTGATTTAGGGTTTCACACTTGAGTACATAATGTTCATTTAGAGTTTATTTGACGGACTTCACGGTTGTATAAGCATGAAAATGTGTTTCCGTGATATTTGGGGTTTTTAAGAACTAGGAAATTGGGTTTTTTTTTAGAACTAGAAATTTATATACGCTATTGAGTATCTTTTTAGCATAACATTTTAGTGTATGTGAGGAAATTTACAAAATTGTGATTGACCATGACTGTGAGGTAACACATTTGCATATATTGTTGATGTGTTGCTTCGTTTTGACGGGGCAAATTTTTCATTATATTGTATTGTGTGTTTTGATACTCTTAGATAGTTTTAAATACAGATTTGTGATAAATATAGTAATATCTTTAGAGAGGGTTGATTTTTCCTGTCGATAGATTGAGTAGCTTAAAAATAAAAATTTGTATCTGATTTATGATGTATGCATTGAGCATTTTGCAAATACTTGTGGTTTTAGGAGTATATAGGAAATAATAACTTTATGCTTCATACTTCAATATTTTGGATTAGAATAATTCGTGACTAGATTTATTTGAGAGCTCATTCGATATGTGCATTTGTGATCACCTAGTTGGAGGTTTAGTATGTGACTTAGCATTGTTTTATTGATTCTATATGCAAATGCGTCATGAGGTCTTGGTATCTCGATATTTATTCCTTTGTATTTTCATATTCTTTTCATAGAGTAGCGCTTGTTGTTGTAATGGTTAATGGTAAAGTGAGGAAAATGATGATAAGCCAAATATGGGACTTGTATTAGAACCTATATGTTGAGTTGAAGAGCTCCATAACACTAGGTTATAATCTAAAACTGACCATCTTTTCCGTTTAATGATAGCATGTCATTATTGTTCATCAGTTATCTAGTTAAATTTTACATATGTAACCTTATAATTAACATGGTGACCATATGGGGTTTCAGTGAATATGAATCGTATCCATCCAGATGATGAATATGTAGGAGCTCCTCAAGACCCTAGTTTGCTACAGTTGCATCCAAAACATTTATCTTATTACATTTGGGAATGACATGTATATATATATATATATATTCATTTCTCTTTCCATTAGTTTGTTATTTTTCAATAAATTGTAGTTTGTTTAAACGTCGTACAGGAAGTACATGTATATGTACTATGACCCATATATTTTCTATTTGTTGTATTCTAGGAAAAACAAGAAATAAGAGTTGATGCAAAAACACTTCAATTAAACGATTGACATCTAACCAATGAGCAAGTTTAATTAGTGAACATGTCAAGGTTAGGTGCTCTATCTATTATCCGGCTAGGGTGAGTAGATCATCCCTTGGTTGCAGCCAATATATAGAGGTGGCATTTTGAGACCAAATCTTTTCATTATAACATTCAAATTGGTGAGATGACACCTACATTATTTGATGCTTACGAGATCTTGGGACTGGCTGTGGATGGCGAATTTGTTACATGTCGTCCAGGTAGTGACCTCCTAGAGTTTATAAAAAACAATTTGGGTATAGTCCCCACTAGAGGCAACTTGGCAGTCATCAAGTACGCATAGTTGAAGGCCAACTTTCATCAATTGCCACCTGATACAACCTATGTACAAGTTTTTAGGTATACTTGAGCCTACCTGTTCTTCCTCATCAGTGTCACCATTTTCTTAGATCTATCACAGGCAATGTGCCAACGAGGTATTTACAATTCTTTGAGGATATTGAGGAAGTCAACAGATATACTTGGGGTGTGAAAGAAAGACCTATGTGATCTTTTACAGGGAAATATATATATATATATATATATATATATATATATATATTACCCTTTCTTTTGGCAAAAGATCACTTACAGGTGGTCTTTATTATAATAAGATAAATTTCAAAATAAAATCAACATAACAATAAAACCAAGATCTTAACAATTTGGTGCCATTGAAACAACTATGCACTATGCTTGAGAATAAAAGATAAGATTGCAAGAAACAAAAGGAAGAGTGCCAGAGATTACCTTAACCAGACTTATTACACCCCACACCGAGTCACCACCATCTGATGGTGCGGGATCAATGCTCTAGCTTCAATCTCGAATTGGAAAAACAAATTTCGGCCAAGCCACACCAATAGAACATGAATCCCTTTGATCACAAACTCAAACCCTAGGTGAATTCTCTTAGCAACCTAGTTTGAGAGAGATGGATTTTCTTTTTGCTAAACCCTAAAACCCTTAGCCATAAATCTATATTTGAGAGATATGAGAGAAGAACTCCATAACCTAAACCCTTAGGTTCTTTCACAATGTGGGAGAGATAGAGATTAAACATGAGAGAGCGAAACTTTCTTAAGAGAGAGAAATAAAAAGATAAGGTGTAGATATTTTTTGGTAGAGACAATCCTTTTTTATAGGCTTTTGAATAAGATTAGGGTTTCTTAGGGTTTTCTTTGACTTGTCTCTTCTTGTGAGATTGAACATAGATCGTCGATCAAGGGTGACTTGTGGGGTGATAGATTTGAGTCATCCATTCCATAGATGGGTCATTAACATTATGAAAGATGCATGAACCATTATCCCTCTTTCCTAAACCATTTTCCCATCAATAGAAATTAAATAAATTAAATCTAATCAAAATATTGTGCGTATCATAAAATAGCACAAGTCTACTCAATCTTTCCACAAAATATTTCAAAGATATATCAAATTAATATTTAGTCAATATCTTCCAACCATATGGCCACATGCCATATCACCAAAAAATAGGAAAGAGTATAAGGGTGGGGCGTGCCACCCAAGGGAGGTACTCATGGGCCCCACCTTCTAAAAATATAGTGGGCCCATGTACACAATAGACCCCCATGATTTTTTTATATATTTAAAATTAATAAAATGATTTTAGAATATTATTTGAATATTTAAACAATTGTAAAATCAATATCTTTAATTTTATAAAACAAAAAATTATAAATAAAATATCCAGGGGTTCATAAAAATTAAAATAATAAACTTACAATAATTTCTATCATAAAAAAAACACAATTAAATTAATTTGATGGGAAAATGATCTATATGGTTTAAGAATCAACAATCATGGGGCCCTCCACCTTCAACTATGGACTACAAACCACACTTGCTTTATCAGACCAATCCAATTTTTCCCATGACCTACAGTCCAAGCATGGGCTCATTAGTGGGTTACCAAAGTTCAGCCGATGAGCCAAGGGATCGTAATCCCAATCTGTGGTTTTCAGGTCTATGCAATCACAGCTCTATAGCGCATAGGGGTATCTCTCGCACATGCATATGCTTTACCCTAAAAGGTAGATTTCTAGCTTTCACGAACGATTTATCGATATGCATTTTGTGTGATGGTACATGGATGAGTTTTTGAGCCCTGTCTTTGTAGGCCACCATCACACACAGTCCATCGGCTCACTCATCCGGGCATATTCTTCGACCTCATCAAGGGCTTACCCATTAGAACCCTTCTCGATTTGTTCTTTATGCTCAGGTAACATGGGTTTTTTCCAACCTACTGGCCTAGATCGTTAAGTACAGATCGGTATTAGCAAACCATCATTTGCTTAGAATGGTCCACGAGGGACCACACTCCCACTGAGTTCATGTTTCACTATATCATTTCATTTTACAAATACTCATAAGGCCTTTAAAGGCCACATGAACCCAACAAGGTGCTGCAGCCCTCGCATATCTATATCGTTCCCTCGAAAAGGCTTGTACTTTCAAGCGAAGACATTTTAGTGATTCAACCACTCTTATGCAGGTAAATTATATTTTCGTATATGACATAAGCATAATAGTTTGGACTAGTTTCCAAAAATAATTATTGTTTATCATATTTTGATAAAATGCAGTGCTGGTCTTATGAGCATATTATGTATACGAGGCCCATACTACATAGTATCTCTTCAAATATGCCTAGAGCAAAAAGATGGGAGCCATCAAAGAATTATTATGATAATCCACATAACCTAATGCCTCACAGTAGACAAGAATTCGACAACCTCCAACCTAATGAGGATAGTGTTAACCTTCATATTACAAGATTTATTATGGATTAGTTTTGATTGTTTTAAGTATTTGTAGTTGTTTGTTGACTGATTGTCATATGTGTGATTTCAAATCATATGACAGGCAATATGGAATCCCTATTTCAAGCCTAATGGTGCCATTTCAGATGATAGCGGTAGGTATTCGAAACTGCAATGTGCATAACGACCCTGATATTTGATGATATTGTCGAGCCACATATGTCGGATCGTTTGTCCCGGCAGTTTGGAGCTAAACAAGGGATTCCAAAAAATCTCATCTTGTTGGTAAAACGTCTAGAAGAAAATGTGGGCAATGAGATTGGAGAAATGCTAGTTCTAACAAAATCTATCATTGGTGGACTGGACATGAGCGCATGATGCCATACATTAAAGTGGATATTGACAATGGGTTACCCTTAAAGGAGTTCAAGGCTTGGTTCAACTAAGTGACCCATCCTATTATCCATAATGTTGCTAACCCACCAAAAGACATAATACAACCTGTTAACTAGGAAGAAGAAAAGGTGGTTCCAGCACGGGAACCACAGTATATAATGAGACCTCGAGGTTATGAGGACCAGTTGATATGCTTATATTATCCTTAAAATTGTTTTAATTTTGTACTTACCTATTAGTTCTATGAAATTATTTTAATATTATATTTATCTATCTTGTTTTTGTAGGTTAGTGCAATTCAGGCTAGTATAGTCATGTTAGCAGAGGCACTTGCACTTAGATAGAAGTGATATCCTGAAGTTCATAATCTTGTTAAGAACGCGTTTGAAATGCTGTCTAAGTTTATGCCTGTGGATATGAATGAAATAGAAGCTAGGATGGAACATTTACAACGTCAAGTTAATGAAGAAGCCGCATATGATGAGCCTAGAAGTGGTGTAGTGGGTAAAAATAGTCGTGTTGTAAAAGACATGGTCCCGTCCACACACCTGTGGTTGAGGAGCCCAGAAGTGTTAGCCCAAGAGAAGGCGATGACTCCTAATTTTGAGTGTATTGAGTGTTTTGTATAGTTTTATATTTAAAAGCATTTATAATGTTATCATATTGTAATAAACTCTCAAGCAGTTAATGTAATAGTCTTTTGGCAATATTTGAGTATTTTGAGTTTGAATACATACATTAATTTTCTAAGATGGATGCTTTATACCTTGGGTGATCTGTACCATTAGTTTCAATTGTTTTTAGAAGGACCACCGGTTTGCATCCATCTTTAAGCAATCAAACATATTGCTTAAACAATCATAGGCACATATCTTATTGAAGAAATGATGGTTTGGTATACCTTGGGACCACGTATTTTTTAAACAAGCAAACATATTGTAGAAATGAAAAGCCATTTCTTATATAATGGGTTTGTATAATATCGTAATTTTAAACAATAATGTCGTAATTTTAAACAATCATAGGCACATATCTTATTTAAAAGCAATGACCTCAAATAAACTGCTCTTCAAATGTAAGACCTCAAAATACTCTTTAAAAAATGGAACCACAACATATCTCAACACTTGAAAAATATTGAGAAGCAATGATGTCAAAACAAACTGTTCTTCAATGGTGAGCTACTCAAAAACAAAATAATTTTAATTTTTGGTTATTCAACGACCAAAAATTATGAATTTTTGGTTGTTGAAAACTAAAAAATTCTTCATTTTCTAAAACAGATGCTAAAAAAATACAAAACTATTGGAATTTGCAGAAGTGTTTTGAACAATCGAAACAGCCAAATTTTCAGCTTTTCAAAAACCGAAAATTGTTCATTTTCGATTGTTGAACAACCGAAAATACTTATGCAAAACCAGTATTCTTATGGAATTTGCAAAAGTGTTTTTGGTTGTTAAACAGCCGAAAATACCAAATTTTTGGATTTTGACAAGCTGAAAATTTGGCATTTTCGGTTGTTGAACAACCAAAAACACTTATGCAAATTCCAAAAGTTTTGTATTTTTTAACATTTGTTTTCGAACAACCAAAAACACTTCTGCAAATTCAAGAAGAATACTGATTTTAAACATCTATTTTTGGTTGTTCAACAATCGAAAATGAAGAATTTTCGATTTTTGGAAAGTCTAAAATTTGGCATTTTCGGTTGTTGAACAACCGAAAACATGTATGCAAATTCCAGAAATTTTGTTATTTTTTAACATCTGTTTTCGATTGTTTAACAATCGAAAATGAAGAATTTTCGGGTGTTGAACATTTGAACAATAATTTTTTTTTTAATTTTTAATAACTCACTATTTGAAGAGCAATTTGTTTGAGATCATTGCATTTGATTGTTTAATATTACTACAAACCCACACTTGTAGCCCATCATTTCTACACTTGTAGCCCATCATTTCTACACTTGTAACCCAAATGATAATAAATTTTGAAATTGACCATTTCTTTAGGGCTTGTTTGATATTTAAGGTTTATTGCCCACACTTGGAAGGGCATGTCATTTAGAATTAGCACAAAAGTTTGATATTAAGGGTTATTGCATTCCCAGTCACAAATATGTCACCACATAATACCAAGTATAAAAACACTAGATTGACAACATGAAAGTTTAGATCTTCATTAATTCATCAAAATAATATTTCGATAATCCAAACAGCATTATGAACTTTCATTAATTCATCAAAATAATATTTCGATAATCCAAACAGCATTATGAACCTATGATTCATTCCCTAATGGTCTATCGGTTATCTGCAAGTCCTCCTATTATGAGCCATTGTGTTGCATCACTTGCATTTCCAAGCCCTGGTGGAGTGTTCAGTCTTAGATATTTTTCATTGTTTTTTTGGTCTACCGAGAAGACGTGTTAGCCTTGGTGGCAACACTGTCCGGTTGAACACACCAGTCAACTCACTATCATCTGGGATAGGCTCAAAGGGAGTTTGGAAGACCCTTTTAAAACATTCCATTGTAAGATAATGACTGCAGTACGCAGTGGGATCCAAGTGCATATAGTTAATAGACGCAATGATATATGACTACACAATATGCCATAGAGTTACCATTTCTTATAACTGCATGTCCAATGAGTTAAATCGACAACTTACTTCTTCCCTGTATAGTGGATCTCAAACTGCGTATCCATGACAAATATAAAATGGTGTAAAAATCTTACCTTCATCTTTCGCAAGTCGAGTAATTCTTGGGCTTTTGGTACTAGCACGCCAATCCAACTATTAGCTAACTCCCTCTTCTTTTCAAACATGATAATAAATTGTACCCTTAATTCTTCATACATTACAATGGTCGGCTTCTCTCGAGAATATAAAATCCATGGATTGAATAACTCGGCTATGTTAGAGGTAAGATGATTGTATCTAACTCTTGAAAAATAGGCTTTTGCCCAAGATTTGGGGGGCGGGGGGGGGGGGGAGGTACGTTTATTCTTAATCTACTCATATGGTTCTGGGTTGACACACTGTATATCAAACATTATTTCGTGAATACCACCAATGGTCGCTTTGTGGGCAGTCTTCCAAAATAGCATAAGTAATACTTCGGTATTTGCTGACTTCTTCATAAAGCCCTTGAAATTTTCTCCCATATGTCGTATAAGAATGCAAGAAAACATGTGGGAAAACATTTTTTTATTTCTTCTAGCAGGCTTTTTGTCAATTTGATACAATTGCTAAGGCAAGCAGATTAGGAAACTCATTCAATAGTTCACTTCATATACTCAAGAACTAATACCAACTCTAGTAGTTCCCCTTCTCGACCACTGTAAATACCATTGGGAAAAGCCCATTATCTATATCAGTGGCAATGATACACGATAATATGCATTGATATTTTTATTTTAAGAATCTCCCATCAATACCCATTAGTGGCCTGCATCCGTTAACAAAACCCATGATACATAGATGAACAACAATAAATAGTCCTTTGAACCTGCCTTCATTTGTGTAAATGTAAACTTCAGTTATAGGGTTGGTTTTTCGGAGCTTCTTTATATATAAGGGGAGGTCATTGTATTGATCTATCTATCAACTCTCTAGCAACCTCTTTTAAAACATTTGGATTGTTAGTTACACTTGTTTTTAGATGGACTACCTATTTGCATCCATCCTTAAAATGAATGCTTTATACTTTTCGACGGCATATTGTAGAAATGCGGTCCAGCCCCCATAAAATAATTTTCCTTTAATTTATTGCCTTTGATTCCATATGTAACTACTAACTTAAAAATCTGAAGTGCTATGTAGATAATAAAAAATTGCGAGTGACCTTAGGATTCTATTTATGATTTAAACAATTTAAAATATATACCTACTTTGCATCATTAGAAATCTCAAACTAGGTGTAACCCAAATTTGGGTAGCGGTTTGCCTATACGCGAGAGAACACAAATCACAAATCACAAATCACTTGACATTTGAATGTGTACCTTTTATGTATAATCAGCCACATGATACTTTACCATATTACCATCATATTTATTGACATAGTACTAAAATTTACAAACCAATATCCCCGTAGTGTAACCACCTGGACATATACAAAACCGTTGCATGAAATCACTCCCTATATGAGAAAACATTTAAATGTAGAATTAAGGTCAACCTCCAAAATCTTTCAAAAAAGATTGCTATGATGTCGGAAAAACATTCAGTTTCCACATTAAGATATATAGGTATGGATGAAAAAAAAGACTACATGTCCTAAAAATAGTACACCTTGTAATATATTATATGGACCATCTATTTTTAATATTTTTATGCATTTATAGGTTTGCTTAATTTCAACTATTTTTGGAGTTTAAAATTTTATAATAAAAGATGAAAATAGATTCTCATGCTAAACAATACATTTTTTTTATCAAATTTGCATCTTATGACAAAGTTTGGAGGCGCCCCCCTACTTTGATTGTTTAAGGTTGCAAACTTGAAACAATCTTCAAAAACTATATTAGGACCATTTGGTTGACCCTAAAAATATACACTCTTTTCATTCTGGTTGACAATAAATAAATAAAAAATAAAAATATACCCAAAAAAGTATTTTTCAACCCAATTAATAAAGGTCATCTTTTTTTGTGAGATGCTTAGATCTAAGCCTTAAAAATATCTTTTACCTTTTCAAAAAATTTTAGATCACTTTAATATCATTAGAAGAACAATGTTAAAAAGAAAAAAATGATTTTCAGTTCGTAAAGATCTAGACCTTGAAATTCACCAAATGAATTGTCTAGATTTATTGTTGGGAGGGAATTCATTTTGAATATATCTAGGTACAAAATAAATTTTTATTTTTTTGTTGAATGAAAAGAGTGTGTGTACAAAATTTTGAGGTCATACAAATGCCACAAACATTATTCTTTTTAAATTGTGGTTTCATTATATTATAATAACATAGTGTCATGAATACACTCATACACAGACACAAAAAATAAGCAACGAGCATCTTAAAAATGAGCCTTGCACATAATTTATTACGGGGATTATCTAGAAGAGACCATTTATCTTTTGTATATGAATGTCACAATTATTTTTGTACCTTAGATTTCAAATTGGGAAGTTACAAGAGTGTCATTGAATAAACACAAAATTTTTTAAAAAAATCTCTGGACTTTTTGACTCACCTCAAGTCATCCAATTTGACATCTAATGAGTGTGAATGATTTTGACATTCATATACAAAAGATAAATGGTCTCTTTGTAGACAATCTCTTTATTAAAGGTCTTGCTAACCTCCAACAAACATGATCAGGAGGAATTTTTTATCTGAAAAATTTCGAGTCCCCAAGTCAATTTTGCCTAAAAAAAAGAGAAGAAAAATTAAAATTTTTTTTAAAAAAACAAAAAAATTATGGAGAAAAATGTTTTTTTCTGGAATCAAATCCTCCTCAAGAAGGGGTCTAAACTATCAATTTGAGGGACGAATCAGACCTAGGGTTTGAAGAGTTCAAAAGCAGTTACTTTTTGTAAAATCATTCACGAGTCAGTTGATATAAAAATTTTCAATTAAAAATCCTTCCCCCAAAGCAATTGGTATTTTGGGGGGCCCAACCATGAACATTTTGGTCCTCATGACCACTAAGGCTTTAGATTTTCCTAAATCAAAATATCCTAATTAACAATATAATACATCACTTTAATTTGATTCTAGCCCTTTCGATGTGCCGTTTACGACCAGTTATGTATGATTATGACTTGTGCTCGTTGTTTTCTTCTTTCTTTACTTTTTTCCAATATGATTATGACTTGTCATCACTTCTTCTTTCTATACTTTTTCCAATGGTTAGGTATGAATGAATTAATTTTAAAACAATAACAGGCAAGTTTGTATGGCTGCCCGTCAGGATCAATGGTTTAAAAAACGGATCGGTGATCCGGATCGGGCATCCAAAAAACCGATTTGGATCGGCGAATCGACGATCCGGATCCGAAATCGGGTGAATCGGTCAAAATAAAGCTTAAAAAAAATCCGAAAAAATTATTAAAATTCATTATAAATATTATTTTTTAGGAATTCAATAAGAAATGATGGTACTCCATTAAGATTTTTCATGGTTTTGAATGAATATGCGAATATTGATATGTTCTTTCCCTGCATGAACCGTCATTCAGCATCTAATTTACATCACACAAAAGGATAAACATAGAATTATCATGGAATAAGTATATCAACATACATGGACTACAATAAAGCATAAAATTAGTAACATATGATCTAAAAATAAAATGATAGACGACGTTATAGCTCTTCTTGGTCACGCTGGTGCCATTGATTGAATTCGTTTAACAATTCATTGATTCGATCTAAAAACGAATCATCGATATTAGCAGGCGCCTGACTATTCCCAAATCCCTGAGTGTTAGTGTTTTGTTGTGTTCCCAATCTAAAATCCTCGAAGCTTGTCCATCCTTCATGCTCACCTGCACTGTCGTGCTCATCCCTACACTGTTGCTGTTGGGACTCGATATGTGAATAATATGGCTGGGATAGGGTGGCCTCAGAATCATCATCTCTCTCATTTTCTCTTTGAATAATATGGATTAAAAAAAAAAAATTAACAAATTTTCAAAAAAATCGATCATGGACTTAAAAAAAAAAAATCACAAATTTTCAAAAAATTCTATCATGGATTACAAAAAAAATTCGATCATGGATTAAAAAAAAACAATCACAAATTTTCAAAAAATTCTATCATAGATTACAAAAAAACTTCGATCATGGATTAAAAAAAAAAAATCACAAATTTTCAAAAAATTCAATCATGGATTACAAAAAATTCGATCATGGATTACAAAAAATTCGATCATGGATTACAAAAAATTCGATCATGGATTACAAAAAATTCGATCATGGATTACATAAAATTCGAATCATGGATTC
>NW_006500125.1:3628151-3652989 GCF_000471905.2 Amborella trichopoda | reverse complement strand
GAAGGTAGGAGTCATTGCTAATGTTTTGACTACTGTTTAATTCCCTTTTTTTTTGCCAGTAGTCAAAACATTAGCAGTGACTCCTACCTTCACAAGATTGTCCATGTTGTTCTCTCTAAAAACATGTTTTTATAGGAAATTACATTTCCTTGCAAACGTCAATCAGCTCATATATCAACTATGTAACTTCGCCGGAAATTGTCTCCCCCTTAATCCACTTTATGATATCCATTGACTCTTCTTCAAATACAATAGGCGTATTATATTCTCTAGCCAATTTCACACCTTGCCGCCCTACATTATGCTTCATTAGCTCTAGCAATCCCTGTTTGGTCCACAAAAGGTTTTTTAAAATACCACCATTGCTATCTCTAATAATCCCACAAATCCCTGCACGGCCAAGGTTGCCCATAGAACTACCATCAATATTTACTTTAATCCATCCTTCATTTGGACATTTCCATATCCCCACTCTTATAACTTTTGGTATATGATCTCTTACACATCAAACCCGACCGAGAGACAACCCACCAGAATTTATTAACTCCAAGCCAATCAGCCACTACACTTCTAATCCTTTCAACCACCTGCATAGGTATCTTTATCCTATCTTTTCTCTGATTTCTCTCACAAATTTCCCAACATACAGCAGCCCTACTACTTTCCAAATAACTCTGCCTTTTTTACTCAATCCATTCATCAGCTAATCCCCCCATACATTATCAAACTGAACTGGTCCCACACCATTCAAATCCATTTCCATTAAAATTTTAGTCCAAACCTGATTAGCAAATACACATTCTAAAAATAAATGCTCAACATTTTTTTCATTTTGTTTCCACAAAATACCTACATTCACAATGATCTTCCCTTTCTTTCGCAGCATATCAATCTTTAACACTCTTCTTAACTTCAAAACCCATAAGAAGGCTCTGACTTTCAGTGGAACTGTCCACTTCCAAATCTTTCCACCCTCCTTATCCATCCATCTATTGCGGTCATTAAACAATAACTTATAAGCTGAGCTAGCTGAAAATTTCCCACTTTTACTAAGGTTCCAAATAACTTTATCCTCTATCTCAGGATGATAATAAAACTGTTTAAAAGGATCCAAATGTTGCATGTATTCATTCACAACCTCATTACTAACTCTTCTATAAGAACAACATATATCCCAATTTAAATTGGAGCCACTACCTTCTACCATCTCATAAACAAATTTGCTTTTTGAAGTAACTTTAGCAAAATTAAGAGGAAATTTAACCCAATGTTTTAAAATGCGGGATGCGGTCAAAAGCGGTGGGGGCTGATGCGGCCCAAATGCGGGTGCATCGCGATGATGCGATCAATAAATGTAAATTTTTTTTAAAAAATCCAAAAAATAGGTTAATGCATAGAAAAAAATATGGAGGTGATATATGTGATAGTAGGTGTTTTAGTTTAATGATTAACTTTAAAATTATTAGCTATCGGAGATTCTGTGTCCAGTTATTCACTATCCCTTGATAGAAACTATAAACTTGAAACTAACTTCATAAAACATTTAACAATCAACAACCATAAGCACAAATTTGCACCGTAAGCACAAAAGCACAACCATCAACAACCATTAATACAAAATAGTGATATTACAAACCAAAAGTCAAGCTAAAAAAGAGTTAATAGTTAATAACTTAATACAATCATCCATTTAGAGAGTCAATTTTGAATGAAAAATAAATTTCCGTCAATTTTTTTTTTCCTTCGATTTGATGCAAAAAAAGCAAAAAAAGTGACTGGAAATCATCGTTTAGGGGGATTAATACCCTCCAAACAGTTTCCCCCATTTTTGGATGGTCAAAAGATCATTTTGCCCCTCCCCGAGGGGCAAAATCGAAAAACATTTTGGCAGAAGGCGATGCGGTGGGATGCGATGTGATACGGGATGCAGCTACTATGTGGCCTGATGTGACGCATATGCGGCCGCATAGGTCAAAAGCTCATATGTGGTCAATTCTGATGGGGAGCCCACCACATACCGCATGATATGGCGATGCGGCCGTATTTAAAAACCATGATTTAACTTTAAGAGCACATTTACCAATCTATTTCTGCTGCCAAAATTTCACTTTGTTACCTTTACTTACAGTTTTTCTCATATTACCCATAAAAGAAATTCTATGGGCTACTATACCTTTCCAAATTGATGATATACATTTCTTCTGTGATCCTTTTGCCATTATCCCATGCTCAATAGCCTCCCCATATTTCTCCCCTAAAATTTTGCGCCATAACTGATCCTTTTTTGTTGCACATCTTCACCACCACTTGGTTAATAAAGCACTATTCATAATTTGCATCTTCTTTGACCCCAAGCCCCCTTCATCAATTGGAGTGCACACCTTATCCCATTTAACAAGAATATATTTCTTCTTACCATCGTGATCCCCCCATAAAAACCTTCTCATCAAGGCTTTTGTCTTTTTTGCCACACATCTAAGCATTTTAAAGCAGGACATAAAATATATTGGTAAATTTGCTACAGCTGCCTCGATTAGTATAATTTTGGCCCCCAAGGACAAAAGTTTGTATTTCCATAAGTCAAGCTTATATTGTATCCTTTGAATAATTGGATCCTACAAAGCGACCCTACTATAGCTGTTAGACAGGTAGCCCCAAATATCTAACTGGAAATCTTCCAATTTCACAGTTCATACATTCAGCAAACTGTTGCACTTTGCTATCGTCACATGCAACACCAATAATATGTGTTTTGTTCAAGTTTATCTTCTGCCCTGTTACCACTTCAATTACTTTAAAAAATCTCTTCAAAACAGTGATCTCTGCCTCATTAGCACTGCAAAATATTAATGTATCATCTGCATACTGCAGATGGGATACATTAGTCTTGTTACTCTTAACGTGAAAATCACTTAGCAAACTTTTTTAAAAACAAACATTTTTAAACCACCGAATATAACATCACACTGAAAACTTCTCCCATAATTGTAAACAGAAAGGGAGATAAATGATATCCTTGTCGAATCCCTGTTATGACTTTAAGAAAACCCTTCAGTTTCCCAATGATTAAAATGGAACAGTGAGTTGAGCTCAAACAACCTTCAATCCATTTTAACCACCTATCTCCAAAACCCATGGCTTTCATAGTTTGCAATAAAATCCTCCATTCAACTTTATCATAACCCTTTTCTAGATTAATTTTGCACACTATACTTTCTTTCTTACGATCAATTCGAGAACTTATAATTTATTGAGCACATAGACTGCTATCCATGATTTGCCTATTTTGAATAAAGGATTATTGAAGGCCTTTAATCACTATAGGCAAAACACATTTTAATCTTTTAGCTAAACACTTAGCAAGGATCCTGTAAAGGCTGGAAAACAAACTAATAGGCCTAATCCCCCAACTTTTCAATACTACTCTTCTAAGGCATAAGAGCAATAAAAGTAGAATTAATGCTGATGTTCACCATTCCTCTTTTGTGAAATTTAGATATCATCCTAAAAACATCAGATTTGCCAATCTTCCAGTTTTGATGAAAGAATCCTAATGGGAAAACCATCAAGAGCAGGAACCCGATCCCCAACAAGATTGAAAACAACTTCTTTTACTCATCTTCTATAAAAAGCCTTTCAAGCCAAACACAACTCTCAGTAGATATCTTGGACATCAGCACAAGTGAAACCATCCTGAAAATGCTTTACAATAGCATTTTCCATTCCTATCGCATCTTCCTCTACAACCCTTCAATCTTAAGCCCTTGAATACTATTAGATCTTTTCCTTGTATTTGATATTGCATAGAAATACCTAGTATTCAAATCTCCCTTCTAAACACTACTTTGGACCTTCATGCTTTCATTCTTCATTCTCACCTTATTGCTTTATGCAATCATATTGTAGTTAACTATGTTTTTTTTTATTGATGACTTTTCATATTGCAGTGAACTGTTTTCATCACGGTTGAACACCTAATTCAGATTTTCCTGCGTTCAATAATTCATATTGCAGCTTGTTTCCACCACGATCACACATTTAAACTATGTTTTTTACTACAATTGATAATTCACACTGCAATAAACTTTTTTACTGGAATTAAACAGATTCAGGTTTCATTGTGGTTAACAGTTCTTAACACAAGCAAACTGGTTTTTCACCAGAATTATCAGTTAAACTGAATTGTCACTGTACTAGATTGTTTTCAAAGCAGATAACTTTTACTCTGGTTTAAAAAAATGAAGACCCACATTCTAGATGCTTACGTCCCCAAAACAAATGGATATGTGTTCCGTGACTTGGCCGAGTCACGGCCAAGTAACTCGGCCTCACCCTAGTAGAGAGGGAGTTCTGCCCAACTCGCCCCCACAAAATTCCCTTAAATAAATTAAGAAAATGTTAAAATTAACATATAAGATTGGGGCAGCAGATTATTTGAATTTGATTTGTTCAAATGTTGCAGTTTATTCGGCTCTAGCCTTCGATTTTTCCACAAATGATTGGTAACTGCACTCTTAGGACTTGATTTTATGCAACGTTTCAGAATCCGAATTGGTGGGGCAGATCATTTACCCTACATATCTGTGTTGGATTCCTGGATTGGTGATCTGAATGGGTTTAAATTGGTGATCCATGAAAATATTTAAAACTAAAAAATGAAATAAAAATTATAGATACACCCCAATTTGTATTTTTTAGGTATTCTTCTCCCAACACTTTTTGATACCACACTATCAACCATAAAACTATATATATATATATATATATATTATGCAATCATGTAAGTATAAAAGTTGATTTTTTTTTACCAAAAATACCTTTTTTTGTAACGTTTATTACTTTCTCTAAGTCGATAAATGTGCCAGAATGGCTCTTTGTGTTGGACGGACACATTTTTTTGTCGATTTGGCACAAGGCTGTCTGACACATTATAATGTTGAACTGAAAAATGTTGGACGCCATGTTGTACAAATATGGGTTAAATGTGGGTTATTTTGGACCAAAAAAATAAATAGCATTATGGTTTAGAAGTGTGGTATTAAAATTGTTAAAGGGAGGATGTCTAAAAAATACAAATTATGGGGACATAAAAAAACATTAGATAAGCTTTTAAAAATAGAAAAAAAAAGGAGACTTTAGGAAGGAATTGGACCAAGACTGACATCGTTCCATAACAGGTCCGGTTCTAGCCGACTCACGATTTGGATCAACGATTCCCAATCTAAATCGCCGGATTTTAAAACATTGCTTTTATATGTATGCGTACCACTATTTTATTTGCAGAAAAAAAATGCAAACTTCGATTTACTCCTAATTGTATCAATGTAAAATCTCAATAACGATCACACCAATATGGTAAATTGGTAAGTAGGCATGCCACTTGGTCGGGTCAGAACAAGCCCAAAACATTTTCGACCCAGCCCTAAATTTATGCTTTTCGGTCTGGTCTGAAAACGATTGCGGAAGTGCGGCCCATGCTTGGTTCAGAAATATCTTTTAAGATTGCCTATGCCTAACCAAATATAGGCCCGTCCTGCCAAATGGTTTCTTTTTAAAGATCTCTCTCTTCGAAAGTTTGTTGCAAGTACACTTATAAACCCAAAAAAATAACAAATTTAAAAAAATTGTGTAGAAAAAAAATCTACTAAAACATTTTTGTCCTCTCCCTTCCCCCTAAAAGTTCCCATTTTCTCTCTCTAGCTTTCTTTTCCAAATAGTTGCGGTGTGCCAGTCATTTCTCTAAGAAAACCGAGAGACCTTTATTCGAAACCAGGTGCCTTCTATTAAGAAAATCGAGGTTGGTTAAGGGTTCTAAGAGACATTTCAACGAGGAGTCTTCTTGTAAGGGTACGTGAAGGCAACAAAATTTTGTTTGCACCTTCAAACAGAGACTAGGGAAGTTTGGATAAGAGAGAGAATATTAAAAACTGTGTTTCTCTATATTGAAGGCAGTTTTAGTTCTGGCTCACCAAAGGTCCGGCATCAAAGGGAGCATAGCATCAAAGGTTTACTGCAAGAATCCAATAAAGATAAGAGAATAGGGTAGGTCACAGAAGACCAAATAGAGATGTCCGGGTAGGTCACAGAAGCAGTTGAAGGGTAGGGAGGTGGTTGTTAAGATCATCCCCAAAGCAAAGATGATGACAACCATAGCCATTGAGTATGTAAGAAGAGAAGTGAAAATTTTGAGGGCCCTTTCAGGGCATAAGAATCTGGTGCAATTTTATGATGTCTGTGAAGACCATAACAATGTTTGCATAGCGATGGAGTTATGCAAAGGAGGGGGAGCTTTTAGATCGAATCTTGGCCAGAGGTGGAAAATACTCAGAGGATGATGCAAAGGCTGTTATGGTCCAGATCCTTAGTGTGGTTTCATTTTCTCATCTCCAAGGTGTGGTTCATCGAGATCTCAAACCAGAGAATTTCTTGTTTAACTCGAAGGACGAGAACTCTCCACTGAAGAATACATATATCTCTCCACTAAAGAATACATATATCCCAGAGAGAGAAACTATGCGTCTTATAAAAGAAGAAAACAAAGAATACAAGGCCCAAAGAAGAACGCAGGAGGCCCAAAGAAGATCGTAGAGAACCTTGTTCTAATACTATGTTAGAAACTTGTGTTTCCGTATATTTATGGAAGATTATTTCATAATACTACAAAGAACTCTCTGTTTATTGATTGATTTATAAATAATATATAAGACCCATATAAATATATGACCAGTAACAATTAAAGATAAATACCAATGATTATGGATAACTACTGACTAATCTTATTATCAAGAGGCATATATATCCATATATATGCATAACTCATTATATATTCATAATGATATATATATATATACTCTAATAAAGAAGATGGACAATCTTTTTGTTGGCCCCAAGTAGGAGAGCGGTTGGGGATCACAAAGAGAGAGCTTGGGGTGTGCAGAAAGAGTCTGGGTATCGCAAAGAGAGAGAGAGAGTGGGTTTCGGGCTGACAACAAAACAAAGGAAGTTGGAGAGAGAGAGATTGGGTTTCACAGGGGGAGAGAGAGATTGGGTTTCACAGGGGAAGAGAGAGAAGGAGGAGGGCGCAGGGGGTGGTGAGTTTTGGGTTGCAAAGAAAATAAAAGCTTTAAGAGGCTCAGTTTGGGCTTTTAAGCTGGATTTGGGCCTATTTGGACCAACCCGACCTAGATTGAAATAAGAGTGGCCCACAACAGCCTCTCCCGGATCGAGGTAGAAAGCTTAAAACCAAAACTAAATTGGGGCGCGCCACATAATCCCGAGGTGTGGCCCAAACTATTGGTACTCCTGCTTTTGGGGAAGACATGGATCCCGTTGAATTGCAACAACTTGGTCGAGAATATCAATATTATTTCCAACTAGTGGAAGCAAGTTTTCCAAAATTGATTTAGGAACAAGAGAAACCCCAAAACTCAGTTAACTACTATAAAAAGTCAATCGAGTGGAGATTCAGATAGGGCTGGCAATGGGCCAGGCCTGAGCCGAGCAATCCCTGGAATTATCCCATCCCAAAAGGGGCCTCGGCATGGTCCAAGCCTAATAGATTCATAGAAAAAATAAAGCAAAAAAAATAGGGAAAACACAAGGCTATGCCAGCCTGGCCGGGGGTAGACATGGCTGACCCTGCTATGGCCCTGGCCTAATTTAGTCTGGAATTAATAAACCCAAAGAAAAAAAGAAAAACACACGGCTAGTCAGGGCCAACCTAGATGTGGCCCAAGCCTCAGGCAGTGGTGGCCCAGCCCTTGCGGCATACTTTGTAGCCTAGATGCATAGCCGAACTAACCGGTTCGAGCGCTGGTCAATAGTCATCCCTTGATTTTCCTAACTTCTTGAAATCAAATTAAGCTAGGTATATGGAGAAAAAGGTCTTTCATCGCACATAGGCTATTGATATCATAAATGAAGTTAGGAGTGTAGACTATTGATATCATAAATGAAGTTGGGAGTGGATACATAGTGACGAGAGTACGAAAGTTTTTTTTAGAGTAGTTGAGAGCTTATATCCGTAGTCAATTTTTAAGCCCCTCAACCCATGTTAAAAGGTAAATAAACTTCAACCTTAGTCCAAGGATGTCACTAACCTAGACGGTGGTTGCCCAGGATGAGGTTGCCCAGGATGAGGCCTTACAAAACATTCGGTGGCCTCGTAGGTCCAAATTTACATTTGGACTTGGGGGTCAAAGACACAGGTAGGGGATTTGTAGACCTCAAAACTATCAAATGGTATTAGCTGATCCTAAATAGTTGGGATAAGACTCTGATGATGATGTCGAAAGCTATGAAATGATCTTTATGCATCAAATCAAAATTGGGTGAGATTTTTATGAGTGAACAAACCATGGAGAAGGCTAGGGCGGTTATTAAATTAGACATGGAGAAGGCTTTTGACAGATTAGAGTGGTAAGTTTTACAAAAAATTATGAGACGAATAAGTTTTGGGACTAATGGATTTTGGGTTGTCTCTCCTCAACACATTTTTCCATTCTCATCAATGGAAGCCCAAAATGTTTCTTCAATGCGACCAAGGGTATTAGATAAGGGGACCCACTATCTCATTTTCTTTTCCCCCTGGCTGATAAGGGATTCGGTATGATGTTAAAAAACATTGAAAGCAAAGGCAGAATGATAGGCTTCAAAGTGTCAGACCGAGGACCATTTGTCTCCCACTTACAATATGTTGATGATACTATGATATTTTGTGATGCAGATCCAAGTCAAATACAAAACTAAGTTCTCTTCTGTTGCCAGTTTGGCCTTGGACTTAAGGTCAACTTTCATAACACCTTGCTGGTTGGGGTTTTTGGCAACCCAGATATTGTAGCGCCTCTTACTCTTATTCTTGGTTGTAAAGGTGATAAGTTCCCTTTTAAGTACTTGAGGGTCTCTATTTCTTATTCAAACGTTATTCGAGCAGTTTGGGATCCGCTATTTCATAGATATCAAGTCAATCTGAATCTTTGGAAAACTAAAATTCTGTCCTTGGGTGGAAGTATAGTCAAATCCACTTTTTGCTAATGTGCTTATTTACTTTTACTTAATGTCTCTAGTGCAAATGCCAGGGCATGTGATTAAGATTATTGAGCATTATATGTGTAACTTTATCTATGGGTCAGTTGATGAGAATCAGAGGAAATACCGTCTTGTTGGTTGGGACAAAGTGCACACTCCAGTTAATATAGGAGGATTTGGTATTTTGAAAATTACAATTGATGAATTGGGCTCTCCTTTCTAAGTGGTGGTAGATAATTATTCAGGGTTCAAATCGTCTCTGGAAAGAAGTCTTGGCAACTAAATATGGGTTTGATCATATTTCTCATCTTGTCACAAGGGGGAGTAGTGGTATATTTTCTTATCAAATCTGGAAAAGTATTTATAGCTACAAAAGAGTGGTTACTACCAATGTTCGGTGGCTTATTGGAAATGTGGAGGATATTTATTTATGGTTCAATAAGTGGATTGGGGATTGGCCCCCTACCTCTCTTATTTCCATATCTCTTTGCCATAGTATTAATTCCAATAGCTAAAATTGTGGACCTTTCCTCTTCTGCATCCTCCTCTTTGGGAGTTGTATGGAATATCGGGGGCACATACAATAGGTTGCCGGACGTTGTCATCTCGCAATATCAGAATTTATGAGAGCATCTAAAGATGTATATCTTCCTATTGCAAGCTCAGATGAGATTGTTTGGCAAAGTGAAAGTGATGGACTTTGCTTCGTGAGATTTGCATATGGGTTACTCTTTTATGATTGGGTGAGATAGTCTAATTCTACTCTTGGAACTATCTGGATACGGCTTGTACCAATGAAGATTCGGGCCTTTCTCTGGGTTGCATTGCAAGGTAAATGTTTTATAGTCGACATCTTCACACTAGAGGCAAAATTTTAGCAAATATTTATCTTTTTTGTAAGAGTGATAAGGAATCTAGGAACCATCAATTTTTGCACTGTTCTTTTGCTTCCAATATTTGGTTATAGGCTTTCCAAACCTTGGGCTTATTTCTTATGGTTCCGGCAAACATAATTGATGTCATTAATCATCTCACTCTCACTTATTTGCCCCTAAACGTCTTATGATTTGGAAAAATTTTAGGAGTGCTATCATTTGGTAAATTTGGTTAGAACGTAATAAGAGAACTTTTGACAAGCTATTTCTTTTTATTGAAAATATTAAAGACCGTATTCTGCAGCCTCATTGGCAATGGCTTTCATCTACCACATAAGGTCGTGGGGTTTCTCGGATTGATATCTATATTAATTTAAGAAATATTGTCTTCTCCTATACTCCTAATCCACGCCCTCCCTCAGTTTGGAGGGTGTCTCCAGTGGGCTCTCTTAAACTTAATTTTGATGGGAGTTTCTTAAGCAACCCTGGTTCTACTGGAATTGGTGGCTTGCTTAGAAACCATGAGGGATTGACCATATTTTCTTATGCAGGACCTTATGGAAATAGAATGACTAACTAGGCTGAAATTTCATCCCTTTTACAAAGGTTGCACATTATTGTCGACAAAGGCATTTCTGGTTCGATTCTTATAAAAGGTGACTCCCTCTATATCATCAAATGGTGTAAGCCAGAGTAAAAAAATTTCTTGGTCTGTACATGCTTTTGGGTTGAAAATCTTTAACCTTTGTTCCACTTTGAACCTTCATTTCTCCTTCTCTCATGTCAATCGTGAGGCCAATGGGACAGCAGATGGCCTTGCTAAATTTGGCATCTCCTCTCCTGTTTTATTTATCTCTAATGCTTTAATACCTATTGTGTAAATTCGTAGTTGTTTCAGCTCCCCCCCCCCCCAAGTACAAAAGTTACTTTGTTTGACAAAAATATTGTTTTTTCCCACGTTTATTTCTATCTCTCTCTAAGTCGGTAAAATATGCCAAATCGGCTCTCTGTGTCAGTCTGGCACACTTTTATGTCGATCCGGCACAAGGCGATTCAACACATTTTTGTGCTGAACTGACAAATTTTAGGTGTCACATTGTGCAAACATGGGTTAAATGTCGGGTGTTTTGGTACAAAAAATAACTTTTTGACTTGGGGGTAGTTGTAAGAAAAAAAAATAGTATTTGAGTTTAATAGTGTGGTATCAAAAATGTTTGAGAAGATGCCTAGAAAGTATAAATTGGGGAGATTTTTCTAATTTTCCCTAAAAATTAAACAATGAGTTTATGGGGACATAAAAAACCATTAGATAAGCTTTTAAAAACATAAAAATGGATGGAATTTAGGGGGTGAACGGGCCAGGACCCATGTTGTCATATTCACTTTCAGAGTCTTCTTTGGCTTCGTTAGAAAAATGAAGCAATTCGGTGCTTCGACCCGGGGGAAGACTTTGGACTTGTAAAAAATTTAATATATATAAAATAGATATTTATTGTTGACACCCGGTTTTTAATTTGACAAATGTCATTATTTTTTAGATATTAAAACACAATATTCCATAGCACTTTGGACCACAAAGCACCATAGCCTATAATCCTTATTTCATGATCCCTTATCCAAATTTGAAAAGAACTCAAAAATAGGATAAGGATAGCATTTAATTTAGAAAACAGGAAGTAATTATCCAAAAACACATGAGAGAAAACGAGAGTCAAAATTCCAAAATTTTGGGGTACTTTTATGTCACGACCCCACCCTCTGCTCGCTTGTCGTTTTCGCCGGAGGGCGACAGAGTGCGGGTCCGTGATCCAGAGGTAGCAAATGCCACTCAAGTTAGAGTGCACTCATCGCTTTAGAAAAGCAGTAATCAAAGTAAACCGTAAAAAAGAGAAAACTCTAAATACAGATATACAAGAAACTGGGCAAAATAAAACTGAAACTTATATTATTACATAAACAAACTTAGAGTATTACAATTATTCAATGCAGCGATGGCCTGGGTACACAACATCTAAGTTCAATACAAACAAAAACATGGCCCATGGCCATTAGATACATACAAGCAAAAGATCTTCTTGACAGGTACAAGCCTTCGTTGACCAGATCGATCACCCCACCAGCTATTCTTGACCTACAACTTCTACTATATAGGGATGCAAAAAGAGGAATGAGCTATAAAGTTTCTATGCATCAGTGATATATCCATCCAGGCATCATTCTTTTGTCTATAAGCAATCATGGTGGAAAAACATTCAATTTAACAATCTTATCAATATATGCATCACGGATGGCATATCGAATATCAAGGCTATTATATAATCAACACAACTATCATCATTCACATTCACACATCCAATCATTAACCATTCACTCCTTAGATTCCCCTATTCTTGAAGTAGAAGCCCTATTTATCAGGCCAAGTCAATCCCATTGTTTAGGACTTCTACCATCACTTGGGAGAGAGGGCAATGACAATGAGCATCCCATTCCATAATGCCCTCACACTTACACACATAGTCCCCAGCATACTTTGGAGCTTTTGATAGGCACTTGCCTTGCAAGATACGGTTCACTATTTTCTTTCCACATCACATAAATTGTTCGAGGGATTCGACCCTCCCATTACACACTCATCCTAACTCCCCTCCTATTATAGAGAGTTAGGAAGCACTATCGGCAATCACTTTCGTGTCAGATCACATCACACTATTATGGATAACCCATGCGTAGTGTCATTTATACCACTTTATCATTATCGAAGCACAATATGGTTATACTTAAAACATGACGGTAGGTCATATATCACTTGGCACTTATCACTTATCACTTGTCACATGGCACTGGTCAAATAACACTTATCACATATCATTATAACATTTATCACATAGCACTGATCATAAAACATGGGTCACATAACACTATGACATATTCATGTAATGCTTATCACATGAAAATAGTCACATGGCACTTACACTTATCACATGAATATCACATGGCAATTATTATATAGCATTCACATTCAGTATTTGAATATCACATGGCACTCACTAAATAGCATTCACACTTAGCAAGTACAATTTCTGGAAAATTCTGCCAGCAGTGACATACTCTCCTTAAAAAGGGCATAACATTCAATCTAGGGGGTTTTTCAAGATGATCTTTACATATAACTTTAAGTATTCCCATAAATCTTTCAAATGGCGGTGGTTTGAAAAGAAAATAGATCCCCTTTTAGTCAGTCAAAAACCGTGGCAACAAAGCCATCAGTTCTGCATATTATTAAGACTACCCACAGTGACCTATTGGCGTATTATGGAGTATAGCTTCTCATTCGTGAAGAATTCAAACAAGGTTTAAACATGAACATTGTAGTAGACGCCTATAAGGTCCAAATGGCGGTGATTTGGAGTATCTGGACACTTATTGGTTGGTCAAAAGTTTAGTACAAAGTACATGACAGTGGCAGGAATTTCCGTTCTTTATTAACTGTGACATATTCATACATTTTGGAGTGTAAATCCTAAAATATGAAGAATTTCAAGATTATACAAGAAGCAAAGTTGGACCCATTTGGATATTGTTTGGTCACTGAATGATTCGATAAAAAAACACCCACAGTACTTGGACATTTCATTTCCCCCTTCCTTTCTCACAGTTTTACTACACACACAAGCATAACAATATCTTTCAAGCTACAGTTTAATATTCAATGAAAACCTACTTCACTTAAACTAGATTCACAGGTGGATTTTACGAACATTTTCACCATTTGTATAGACTGAACATGCATGAATTCAAGCATTTAAATTTCATGACTTCAAGCTTACTCTTGCACATTCATGCACATATTTCTACTTTCTACTAATATACACTTCGTGTTTGAATAAATTAATGTTACACAGCTACTAAATCCACTTACTTGATTAGAAAATGGTGCTCCTACCTCCTTTTTGCATAGTCTCCTCAAGCTTCCCTTGGTAAGTAGTAATGGGGTAACAATGGGTAAGGGACTTGAGAGTTAGCTCTAGTGAGAGAGAGAAAATGAGAAAGTGTGAGTCGAATGGCATGAAGGAGAGGAAGTGGGCTTAACTACTCCTTCAGCTGGCAGGTGGCAGCCTAAAGTTGATAAGTGGCAAACCCCATATATGCAATAGGACAAGTGGTGTGTGTATGGCAGCATGCAGTAGGTAGGTGGCAACCATGGGCCATGCACAGGCTCGTCATGTGCGGCAGCACTCTTATCTTCTTCTCTCACTGTCGCGCTCTCACACTGCTGCATGCTATCACACTGTCGCACACATCTCATTGATGTGAGCTTTCCAATGCCGAGGGCTCTCACACTGTTGTGTGCCTCTCACTACCGCGCGCCTTCCATTGCCACGCAATCTCCACTGCCTCGCTCTCTCACACTACCGTGCGCCTCTCACTGTCGCACGCCTTCCACTGCCGCGCTCTCTTCATTGCTGTGCGCATCTCACTGCCACACGCTCTCTACTGCCGCGTGCCTTCCACTACCGCATGCCTTCCACTGCTGCGCGCTCTCTACTGCCGTGCATCTCTCACTGCCGCGCGCCTTCCACTATCATGCGCTCTCCACTGCAGTGCGCCTCTCACTGTCGCTCGCCTTCCACTGTCGCGCGCTCTCCACTTAGGCCGAAAAAATATGGTTCGTTACATTATCCCCCCATGAAAAAGGATTTTGTCCTCAAAATCTTACCTTGAATAACTGGGGGTACTTATTTCGAATTTCATCTTCCCGTTCCCAAGTTGATTCTCCTGGTGAATGGTGTTGCCACAAAACACGAACTAGAGGGATTTTTTTTTTACGTAATACTCGTACCCTCCAATCCAAAATTTCTAATGGTCGCTCAATGTAAGACAAGTCTTCTCGAACAGGAATTGGTTCGTACCTTATAATATGAGTCGGGTCAGGCAAATACTTCCTTAATAAGGACACATGAAAAACATTATGAATGTTTGCCAGCTGACGTGGTAGGGCAAGTCGATAGTCCATACTCCCAATTCTTTCCAGAATTTCAAAAGGCCCAATGAAACATGGGCTCAGTTTCCCTTTCTTACCAAACCTCATAATGCCCTTCGTTGGTGACACCTTCAAGAAAACCCGGTCACCCACTTCAAACTTAAGGTCACTTCTTCTGTTATAGGCCTAGCTCTTTTGCCTACTCTGAGCGATCTTGAGCCTTTCCCGAATTAAGGCAATATTTTTCAAGGTGTCTTGAACAATCTCTGGGCCCAAAACCATTCTTTCACCAACTTCATCCCAACAGATAGGGGATCTGCACTTTCTCCCATATAGGGTCTCGAAAGGCGTCATTTGTATACTGACTTGGAAGCTGTTGTTACAAGCAAATTCTATTAGGTAAATGGTTATTCCAGCTTTCTTTAAAATCAGTTACACAAGCCCGTAACACATCTTCCAGAGTTTGAATGGTTCGCTCTGATTGCTCATGAGTTTGGGGGTGAAAAGCAATACTAAAGGTAAATCTTGTCCCCAAGGCTGACCATAAATTAACCAAAACCTTGAAGTATACCTAGTTTCCCTGTCAGACACGATGCTGGTCGGTATACCATGCAACCTGATGATCTCCTTAATGTATAACTAGGCCAATTTATCTAAGGTGTAAGTGGTGCAGATTGACAAAAAATGTGCAGCCTTGGTCAATCGGTCCACAATGACCCAAATCTTATAATATTTTTATCTCTTGACAGTATTTGGGTCAATGTAAAACCTCAATAATGTTCACACCAACATGATAAATTGGTAAGCAAGGCTGTTATCGTGCTGGGCCAAAACAAGTCCAAAACATTTTCGACCCCGACCCTAAATTTATGCTTTTCAGCCCAACTTGAAAACAATTTCGGAAGTGCGGCCCATGTTCAGCTCGAAAATTTCTTTCAAAACGGCCTTTTGCCCCAGCCCAAGTATAAGCCCGGTCCACCCCAAAAATATAAGCCCAATCGCCCTTTTTTTTTCCCTTTCTAGGGGTAGCGGTAGGCAATTAGATTGTACTCTTTTTTGAGCTTTGATCATCAACTAAATATGCTTTATAACCAATTGGCCTTACCTTGGAGTGTATCAAGCTACCGACGAAACACCCTATAAGGACAAGAGGGCGACGAAGCCATTATCCATAAAGCCCCTTCAAAGCAAATGCCTTTGAAGTGAACGCCTTAGAAGCTAAGGGCCCTTCTAATAAGTAAACAACGAGCCACTATTTTTTTTTTTTGTAAGTCCACCTATAACCGAAAAAAATAAAAGAGTAAAAAATTTGTATAGAAGAAAATACTACTAAAACATTGCATCAAAACATGACATACATTTATATACACATAAAAAATCCTAA
Organism: Amborella trichopoda; assembly: GCF_000471905.2. The sequence continues at coordinate 3,636,722 of NW_006500125.1, read as the reverse complement.
CAAGATCTAGCAAAAAAATCAAAAAAGACTTTATTTTTTTGAAAACCTTAGAAAGGGCATTGGAAAGAAGGATAGAAACCCGTCGTCATTCAACCACCCCCTACTCTCTCCCAATCAATTTTTTTTTTTTTTGAACTTTTTCTCCTCTCTCTCTCCTCCCTAAAAGTTGTCGAGAAAAGCCAACCACTTTTTCTAAAAAGTTTGATAGAGATGACCATATTTAACGGTTTTCGTGTATATTTTTTTGAACTTTTTCCCCTCTCTCTTCTCCCTAAAAGCTGTCGAGAAAAGCGAAGAATTTTTTCTAAAAAGTTTGGCTGCATCTTCAAAGAGAGAGTAGGGAACTTTAGATAAGAGAGAGAAGATGGAGGCTCTTTTTGTTGTCCCCAAGTGAGTGGACAGAATGGAGGAAAAGAAATATATCAAAACAATTAAAAAAGATGCGAAACAAAAACATATTTGAGGAATTTGGATAAGAGAGACGAGGGAAATTTGGATGAGAGGGACAAGGACACTCATTGCTTGTGGTGTGCCACATTCTCTAGAGAGAGAGACAAGGAATATTTGGATAAGAGAGGGATTGAGTTTCAGCTTAAACAAAAAGGAGGGTGAGAGAGATGAGTTTCAGGCTGCACAGAAAATAAGAGGTTTAAGAGGACTTGCTCCAACCTTTCAGGCTGGATTTGGACTGACCTAACCCCAGTCCAGCTTGAAATAACAATGGCCTGCAATAGCCCCTACCGGACCCGGCCGAAAACCTGAAACTAGCACTGAAACTGCCCCGGCCTGAAAGCCTGAAAGCCTGAAGCCACCATTAACATTCCTGTTTATGGGAAGACATGAATCCCATTGACTTGCAACAACATGGTCGAGAATCTCAATAATATGTCCAACTAGTGTGTTGGAGTTACCAAAACTTTGGAATTGAAATTCAAATCTTGAATTTTAAATTTTTGAATTTCTGTATACTTTCTAATTTTTTAAGATTTTGTATTGATGTACACTTTCTATTTTTCTTAGATAGATCCCTACAATTAAGGGATTGCAACCTCTTGTATTCTTTATAAATACCACTTTTCGAGTATAATACGTATTATTGGAAATTTGTTTCATTCAATTGGCTCCAAAAGAGCAAGTTTCACCCTCTCTGTAGACTGATTATGTCGTATCTTATCTTGATGTAAAACTTTAGTAGCAACCTTTAACACCTGTTGATCGTAGAGCACTCTGTTATATATAAGGTTTCACAATTCTTTTATGATTGCTTTTTTTTTCCATCGCTTCCCAGTCTTCTCAGTTGTTTTATTTTATTTTGTTTGCATTTTGCAATTCTTGTATGATTGTTCTTTTTTCCCCATTGTCTTAAATAGAAGGCTGCAGTTAGCATACGAATGCATCCGTAGGTGTAGAGGTAAGGTGTACCTTCAAAGTTTATAATGGTATATAATTTTGATGTAAAATATTGTTAGGATTATCTCAAAATTTATTGTTATATTTAATTATAAAATTTTAAATTTCAAAAATAGTTAAAATCAAGTAGATCTATAAACATACGAAAATCTTGAAAATGTAAAGTATAGATAATATGTTGTAAAATGCACTATTTCTAAGATTTAAAATCTTTTTATTTTTCATTGTCATACATCTCAATGTCGAGATGATCAATCAAAGGGTTTTTCAACATTAAACCTACCTTTTCCAATGGATTTTTGAGGTGCATCCGTAGTCCTACATTATAAGGTTGCATCCTTATATAATTTTTTTCCTAGATAGAAAACTTTCATCTCTCTCTCTACATTTGCTTTTCTGAATTTACAACTTTCTCTCATAACATCATACACCTTACAAATTAGAGAGACTCCATGTTGTTGCACTTCCTCTTTCTTCAAAGTTTTGTGAGCCTTGAGTGACAGCACCACCGTAGATTCTTTGTCTACCCAATTCCCTTATTTTTTACATCATCCCGACAGTCCAGCAACTGTTATTGTTTCACATCGTCTCACAAGGGCAAGAGAGAATTATTCTACTTGGGCTCGTGCCATGCACATAACCCTAAGAGCCAAAAACAAGCTGGCCTTTATTGATGGAACTTTATCTAAACCAGACCCTTCCTCTCCATCTTTTCCCTTATGGGAGAGATGTAATGACATGATATTGTCTTGGCTTCTCAATGTCTTGTCCAAGGATCTCGCAAAAAGTGTTGTGTTTGCCTCTACAGCATATGAAGTCTGGACTGACCTGCGAGATCGTTTTTCACCTAGCAATACCCCACAACTTTACCAAATCAAGAAATTTTTAGCCACATTCTAACAAGAGCAACTCTCAGTTGCCTGTTACTTCACTCGATTATAAAAAAAAAGGGAGGAGTTAGCCTCTATTTTCTTTTACCCCATGTTCTTGTGGGGCACTTAGAAATTTCAACGATTACATCCAACAAGAACGACTTCGTCAATTTTTTATGGGTTGCAATGAGTCCAATAGTGTAGTGCGGAGTAACATTTTACTCATTGATCCACTACCAATTATTGTCAAAGCCTACTCCCTTGTTCTTCAAGAAGAATGATACCGTGAGATCAATCTACATATCCCTGCACTAGAATGTACAACTTTTGCTATGGTTCAATCTCATACATCTACGAAACCTACTGCAAACCATGATATTGCCCAAAAGAACTCCAAGATTGGTACACACCCCTCGTTGCATTGTGATTACTGTCACAAGGATGGTCACACGAAGGACCGATGTTTCAAACTCATGGGTTATCCAAAACAGAAAAATAAGCCCCGTGCCTACAATGTAGGAACCCCTGCAGTTCCTTCCATCAACCAACTTACATCCACAATAGCCTCTCAATTTACATCCGACCAACATCATCAACTTTTGCAAATTCTATAGGCAAGTAGTTGAAGTCACTTGGCCAATCTTGTAGGTAATATTTGTTGCTCGACCTTTCCTTCATTGAATGATACATGGATCATAGACAATGGTCACATTGACCACATTGTTTGTTCTCCATCTTTTTTTTTTCCATTTATAGAGCTTTCGTCGCCCACTAATCTTGTGAAACTACCAAATCATAATTTTACACTTGTTGTCCATATTGGCATTGTCATTCTTTCTGAAAAATAACTTTGCATAATGTTTTATGTGTCCCATCATTCTCATACAATTTACTGGAGGTTCAAAAGCTTACCTCTGATCTACAATGCTCAATAATCAGTTTCTATGACTATTGTATTTTCTAGGACCGGTTATTGAGGAGGATGATTGGAGCGGGTAGAGCACAATGGACTTTATATCTTTCATTCATCCAAAGCTGTTTTTGCATCCCCAGTTCATAGTTCGAACCCCATGGACCTGTGGCATTGGCGCCTGGGTCCCTTCTCATACTCGTTTACATTATCTTATAGAAAAACACTCAAGCAATTTTTCTCTATAATAATTGTTATTGTTATATGTGCCTTAAGGAAAAACAATTGCGACTTTCTTTTCCTAATAGTTCAACTTCTACTACTGTTCCCTTTCAACTTATTCATTGTGACATATGGAGTGGTTATGCGACTCCATCTCGTTTAGGAGCACATTATTTTTTGGCCCTCTGGGTCTCAACTCATGTTAAAAGGTAAGTCTTAGTAGGAGGATGCCTCACTAACCAGGTGACACTATTCAACAATAGGGATGTTAATGGGCTGGGAGGCCTGACATGGCCAGCCCTAAAGAGTTAGGGCCTAGGCCACAAAATGTGGTTCGAGGGCTGGACAACCACCGTCTTCGACCATGGCTGGTCCGGTTCGGCATGGTGCACATCCTATTTTTTTTTTTCTTGGTCTATTCAATGCATTATACTTGAGTAATGGTTGGATGTTATGATTTTTGTTTTTTTTTTTTGATAGATGTTAATAATTATATTAATGAAGAAGTTTACCCTATTGGGTTTACAACATCAACGACCTCAAGAACATATAGGGAAGCACCCCTCTTAGCATGACAATCTGCTTCTTGATTTGCCTCATGATACACATGACGAAAAGAGAGTTGAAGAGTGTCTGTGAAAGACAGGACTTGCAGGAGGAGCGATTTCATTTTCCATGGCTCTCTTTGATCTAAGTTACACCAATAGATCACATTTAAGGAATCCCCTTCTACCATACATGACACCCAAATTCTTACTTTTGAAAAGCTTCAAACCTTAGAGAAGAGCTTCAAACTCTGCGAAATTGGGCGAGGTTGTACCAATAGGGCCAGCAAATGAGAAAACATGAGCTCCGGTCCAATCCCGAACTAACCCACCAATACCAGCTATATTGGGATTACCTTGGGAACTTCCATTAAAATTGAGTTTAAAATCCCCTAGAGGTGGAGGAATCCAAGTATTCCGTGGCCTACACTTCACCTCCTTAGTAACAGACAACCAGCACCAAAGGGAGTGCATGATGTTGTCATACACTCTATCAAAAGTTGGGCAGTTCCCCTCGAAGATTCTACAGTTGCACTCTTTCCAAACCTCCCACAAAAATCACACATGTCGTTACTTTCCACCCTGCACTGCAACCATCAGTAAAATGGGAAGTGCAAGTTGAGTAATTTCCCCTAAAGGGTTCTGTGGCACAACTACTCTAACCCCTGCTTTTAAAAAAAATACTCTCAAATCCTAGCAACAAAGGGACAACGGAGAAGAAGGTGAGCACGAGACTCAACATCACTCTTACGTATCATTGCCCTAGACGGATCACGTTGATGAAGTGATTAGGACTTTGCACTTGTTGGGTGTACCGGGGGACATTGATCAATGCTTCACTATTAAAAAGAGAGCATCAGTTCAATGCTGCTATGCTTATGCTCATGTAGGAGCATACTGTGTATCTCCTCCCTCGCTCAAAACATACTTAGAAGAAATATTATTGTTGAAAATTTTGGGAAATACATTATAATTACTAGATGATTATTTGTAATGGAAAAAAATTAAATTTTAAGTTTTTTCAAATTTAGGTCTAGCCCTTTAAAACTTAGATGATTTGTATGCATTCTTGAGATAAGTTTTTTCTCGTACACACAGAATTTATTTCTTTTTGTCGGGATTATTCTATGTGCGGCCCCTAAAATTAAAAATAATAAAAAATATCCAACTAATTCACACGGAAAGATGTCCACTCAAAAAAAAAAAAGGACAACCCCCCAAATATACTGTCGATGCAACTTACCCCCAACAAACTTTTGCTTTCATTTTTTTACCCCGGCCACCTTTCCTCACAAATACCCCTAATCCAAAAAAAAAAAAAAGATTAAACTACCCCCTCTCTCTCCTCATGGCTTTTACCCACGACTCTCTCCCCGTGCATTTTACCCACGGGCTCCAGCAATGCGAAGACTCGTTCCGGCAATGAAGACATACGCTCCAGCAATGCAGGGGGTCACTTCGGCAATGAAGACACATGCTCCAACAATGCAGAGGGTCGCTCCGACAATGAAGACACGTGCTCCAGCAATGTAGAGGGTCGCTCCGGCAATGAAGGCACGCACTCTAGTAATGCAGAGGGTCGCTCCAGCAATGAGGACACGCGCTCCAGCAATGCGAAGGGTCACAGTACACCTTCTGGAGCCACAGTGCTCCGGCAGTTGAATAGGTCGCTCCGGCAATGAAGACAAGCGCTCCGGCAGTACAACTTCTGGAGCCACTTTGCTCCGGTGGTTGAATTTGTCGCTTCGGCAATACGCTACTGGGGACAGCCAATTGACATTTCTTTGTATGGAAAGGGCATTTCCGTCTAAAAATAACAACTTTTTACCTTGGGGGGTTTTTGCAAAGAAAGGTGGTTGTGGGGAAAAAAATGAGAAAAAATATTAGCTAAGGGGTAAATTGGATAGATAGTATACTTGGAGGAAGTTTTTGTAATTTTCCCAAATAATAATCCAAAACGTGGCACCAGGAAACATGTCCATGGCATAAGGAAACATGTCCACTCACAAAATAATAGTCCAAAATGTCCTCCCATGCATATTCTCTCTAAAATTTCTTTCTCCCCTCTTTTTTCCATCTAAATTAACTTTAAATTTAAGTTTACCTAGAACTTTGAGAGCAAAGGTTGATGTCTTTGGGGATCATGAATATGAAAAAGTGTACTTACTTAAATTTTAAAATCTAAAAGTGGTATTTTTTTAATTTATTTGTACCGTTTCATGCGTCCTCTTACTCAATGAGGACCAACTATTTTGACAGCTATCTACAATTATAAAAAGTGAGCACAAGGTGAATGATAGATGAATTTAGAAAGACTTGGTCATAGAGATCCAACATAACTTGGTATTTTGGCTATGGGCCAGAAGAATAATATGAATTTGTGGGGTCCATGTGAATAATTCCCACATATGGGACCACCGGCTATTTGCCCTCGAAATACAGACCAAGATATGGTGGAAATAGTAATTTTTATTTCCCCTCGATGTTAACTCGAGATTTTTAGTACATCGAAACTATGCATGAGCAAATTTCACCTATTATGATTCATGCAAAAGTAAATTCAAAGCCTTTATGACGAGAGACAAATTGATAATACATGGGAAACGGTAAATTTTAAATGTAATATAACGTATTTCCCATTAAATTTTGAGAAGGCTTTCTAGTTGGGTTTATGTGGTCTTTGAAAGACTTATGAGTGTTTGTAAAATGAAATAATATAGTAGAACATGAACTCAGTGGGAGTATGGTCCCTCATGGACCATATTAAGCAAATGATGTTTGTAGATACCGAACTGTGTTTGACGATCTAGGCCAGTTGGTTGGGAAAAATCCATGTTATCTGGTTATGAAGAACAAACCAATGAGAGTTTATGGATTAGCCCTTGATGAGGTCGGAGAACATGCCCGGATGAGTGAGCCAAGGGACTATGTGACTCTTGTATGTGATGATGGCCTACAGAGACAAGGGCCAAAACCTCATCCATATACCATCACACGGCACGCATATCGATAGATTGTTTGGGAAAGCCAAAAATCCACCTTTTAGAGTGAAGCATATGCATGTGCGAGAGATACCCCTATACGCCATGAAGCTGTGATCGCATAAGGTCTTAGTGACATTGACTTGTCTCTAAGGGAGGACTTGAAATCTACAGACTAGAATTGGGACCCTTTGGCTCATCGACTGGATTTTAGTGATTCGCTAATGAGCCCCAGTTTGGACTATGGATCATGGGAAATACTAGATCGGTCTGATAGCAAGTGTGGTCTGTAGTCTACAGTTGAAAGTAGAGTGCCCCATGATTGTTGATTCCTAAACCATATGGATCATTTTCGCATCAAATTAATTTAATTGTATTTGTTTTATGATGAAAATTATTTTCATATTATTATTTGAATTTTTATGAACCCCTGGATATTTTATTTATAATTTTTGGATTTATAAAATTAAAGATATTGATTTTACAATTGTTTAAATATTCAAATAATATTTTAAAATATTTTTATTCATTTTAAGTATATAAAAATATCATGGGAGCCCGTTGTGCACATGGGCCCTCCATATTTTAAGAAGGTGAGGCCCATGAGTGCTTCCCTTGGGTGGCACCCTCCGTTCTTATTCTCTTTCCTATTTTTTAGTGATATGGCATGTGGCCATATGGTTGGAAGATATTGATTAAATATTGACTTGATGATATATCTTTAAAAGATTTTGTGAAAAGATTGAGCGGACTTGTGCTATTTTATGGTATGCACAATATTTTGATTAGATTTAATTTATTTAATTTATATTGATGGGAAAATGGTTTAGGAGAGGGGGATAATGGTTCATGCACCTTTCATAATGTTGATGACTCATCTATAGAATGAATGGCTCATATCTCTCACCCCACAAGTCACCCAAGATCAATGGTTCATATTCAATATCACAAAAAGAGGCAAGCCAAGGAAAACCCTAAGAAACCCCAATCTTATTCAAGCCTATAAAAAATAGATTGTCTCTACCCAAAATCTCTACACTTTAGCTTTCTATCTCTCTCTATTAAGAAAAGCTCCCCTCTCTCTCATGAAAGCAAAAGGGGACACACACTACTCTCTCATCTTTGATCTCTCTCTCTCTCCCACATTGTGACATAAATTAAGGGTTTAGGTTATGAAGTTCTTCTCTCTTATATCTCTCAAATATGGATTTATGACTAAGGGTTTTAGAGTTTAGCAAAAAAAGAATCCATCTCTCTCAAACTAGGTTGCTAAGAGAATTCATCTAGGGTTTGAGTTTATGATCAAAGGGGTTCATGTTCCATTGGTGTCGCTTGGCCGAAATTTGTTTTTTCGGTTTGAGATTGAAGCTAGACTGTTGACCGCCCATCGGATGGTGGTGACTCGTGTGAGGTGTAATAAACCCGGTTGAGGTAATCTCTAGCACTATTCCTTTTGTTTCTTGCAATCTTATCTTTTATTCTCAAGCATAGTGCATAGTTGTTTCAATGACATTAAGTTGCAGCGTTTAAAAAATCGCCGAGTCGAACCGGACTCGCCCGGTTCGACTCGGATTTCACGAAAATGGACCGGATCGTTTCAAGAATCGGGAATCGTCCGGTTCTAGAGAGAG
>NW_006500125.1:3593556-3623336 GCF_000471905.2 Amborella trichopoda | reverse complement strand
CCTTTGTTACTGAAATTTGGGGCGTCCCATCTCCTTCTTGGGTGCACCTAGTAAAATAAAAAATTATATTTTTCATAAAAACAAATGAACAAAATACCCCTAAATATTCATGAAAATTTTGGTAATTTTTATCAAGCAAATTTTTATTATTATTATTTTTATCATGCTTTTTCCGATCAAATTTATGTATTCCCCAAATTTCATTGCAAGAATTACATGGTAAATATTTAAAAACAAAAAACTTTGAGCCATCAGATCAAGATCTAATACTCAAGAGCCAGGTTGTGACATTGTAACTCATGCCATCTTAGCCACCCACTCAGATATGACGGAGATTATATGGGTGGGGTAACTTAGAAGGGTATCGTTTGTATAAGGTTGAAGCCCTAAATAATCGAAGTAAAGCACAACTCTAAATAGTATTGAAATCATCTCTATTTATAAAATTTAAACCTTAAAAATAGTGTATAATGAGCATATCTATATATACTATAAAATATTAAAAATTGAGGACCTAAATATGCATTATAAGATGAATTATTTCCTAGATTTGAAATATATATATTTTTTTTCACGTCTATAATCTCGAGGTCGAGATGATTGATTTAAGGGTTTTTTTACATCAAAATAGCCTTATGAATTTTTGAGTTATGCCTTAATTTAATTGTTTAAGGCTTCAACCTTATATAAACTTTTGGGAAAGGGGCTTTGGTCGTGGTGATAGCACCTCACATTCTAGTTACCACATTGTAGTTTTCATTCCCACCGCTAACACTACTCTACTAAAGATGATGTCACTTTTTACCTTAAATTAACTTTTATTCTCATTGATCCCCGGGTACAATTTTGGCTAAATTGTGACCAAATTCCCCACGTTAAATTATTTGATAAAAGTTAATAAAAAGGAGAATGAGAGAGATTTTCAATGGAGTTTATTAATTTATTTATTAAGGATAATTTGGTCATAATTTAAACCAAAATGCATCAAGGACTCAACAAGAAAAAAAAAAAAGAAGAATAAATTTGGGGTAATAAGTGAAGGAGACTTTTCCACATGGAGCATTTTGGGTATATTGTTCCCGCCAGGGGGATCACATAATTTTCCCTATATAATATTCTTCTAATCGTGAAATGACATTATGTTACATTATAACAAACCATTTCTTCTGCTTTAGGGCTTTTTTCAAAGGGTTTGTATACAATGATACCATTTACCTTTGATACAAGGTGGTCACAGTTCTTTAGAATCATTTGATACCATTTGATATAAAATTTGATAGTTTGAATGTGTCATAAAGTTCAAATTTTTTTTTTTAAAGGTTGAGCTTTTTTCAATGGAATAATTGCAGCCATCCAATGTCACATCCAATGGTCGAGATTGATGTGACCACCATGTATCAAAAGTAAATGGTCTCATTCTATAAAGGATGCGGTTTGTATAGAGCCGAGGCTCTAAACAATCAAAATTAGAGCCTAGCTTCAAATAACATCGAAAAATGTGGTTTTAATATTAGAAATCTTTGTGATAGCCTTAAAACATATTTTTATCTCTAATTATAAAATTTAAAGCTTAAAAAATAGTGTAGATCGAGTAGATCTATAAAAACTTGAAAATCTTGAAAATTGACGATCCAAAACTGCATTACAAAATGCACTATTTTCAAAACTTGAAATTTATGTTTTTTCTTATGTCCATACATCTTGGCGTTGAGATGATCAATATGAGGATATTTGAGCATCCTTTTCTAGTGAAATTTTTGAGGTGGGATCTGATTTGATTGTTTGGACCCTCAGCTCTATATAAACTTTTGCCTTTATAAATAGCCCTTCCTTAAGAGGGAAAATGGTCACATGCCATAATTATGTTGGTCTGTAGGGAATCTTATTTTGTGAAAATTGAGGCCATAAATCAACCTTCGATTATTGCTAGAATGACGTAGGCGACCCAGTCAACAACACGTTCATCACATTCCGTCTCAGCCGCCCCAGCTGGGATGAAAATGAAAGCATTGTGCACAATATGAAATCTGCTTTAGGGTTTGGCCCCAAATGGGAAAAGGAGTTTTTCCTGAAATGAAATGCTAAAATCAAGTTGGATTGAAAAAGAAGTTATTTTCACAATGATTTGCTAAAAAACTTATTCTTATTGCAATATATTAGTATCCAAAATCATCTATAAAAAAGGCCCATTGCAGGGTAGAAGTTGCAGCGTTTTGTACATAGTAGAAGCTTGTCACTCACATATTTTGACATAGAAATAGAGGGAGAACCATTTCAAAAAGAGAGATAGATAAAAGTGTAGAGAGAGAGAGCATGGATGAAGCTGTTATTGTCACAGGAGAGATGATACTGGTTGATATAGATTACTTGTTCTAAACAACCAGTATCATCTCGCTGTGACAACAAATCTTTTCAATCCTCTCAACCATCATCATCATTGTCAAAGCCGTATCGCAACAAATTGGGGTCGGCCCCTTCGATCCTCTCAATGTTGTGTATTGTTTCTCCAGGCCAAATCAATATTGGTAAAAACAGCAAAGTACTTTAGCTCTTTTTACAAGCTCTTTATGGTGGTATTTTCATTTTCGGAAAGAAGAAAAAGGTGGTACAAGAGAAACTATTTTTATCTGTAATTTCTTCTTTGCGTAGTTCAGCAGTTGGAAACGAAATTGAGATGTAGCGCTGCTAAACGCTGTGAAATCCAATGCGCAACAGCAAATCTCTTCGCCTCATGTATACTTAATTGTTAATTGATGGATATCTTTTTCTCAACCCAAAGTATTCAACTTGAATCTCAATTAGATTAACCACTTTTGTGTTGGTTTAACTGATTTGTGAATGTATATTTTGGTATGCAGGATTAGTGCAGTGGCTAGCTTGGACCTTAGGTCGATATCCCTGCATCCTAATTTCGACAGGGGTCAAGACTCCTGATAATTTGTATGTCATCATTCAATGATGAACTAATCTTCCAATGCATCGAAAATGAATTGAGCGCCCAGCCATCCGATGACAACAGCCAATGGGTAGGTTCTATCGTTCCTCTGATCTCTCGAAGTCTGTCTGAATTTCATTGTGCTTGATGAATATGCTTCCTGCTGTCATTCCACCCCGCAAAGTAGCTTCAAATGGGGGACGTGATCATCTGAGGTATAAGAGAATTGGAGTGAACCAAGAAACAAAGTTTTATGGAGAAAGGATTCTTAAATTCTTTGATGCTGTGGGTCAAAACACAGATTTTCAGAGAAAGGACTGTTAAATTCTTTCAATCAAAATGGTGTAAACCAAGTGTACTTCATGGAGAAGAGTTTACCATGGCTTGCTTAGTTTACCATACCTAAAATGGAGGTGTACGATTGTATCAATGTTGTCACGACGGCCCGATGACCTAACTGGTGAAGGCACCGGTTTAGTTAGATCAGCTGAACCGGACAAGTTCACCTATAGGACTGGTCTAAAAAATTAACTAATTAATTAAAAAAAAAAAAGAAAAATGGGAAAACGACAGAAGTTTAATTTATGTTTTTTTTTTCCATTTCTATTTTTCCTTTTTTTATTTTTTGCATTTTCTATTTTTTGTGTATTTCCCATACCAAAAATTGAAAAAATAAAAACATAAAAAAAAAAAAGGATTTCCAAATGTATTTGTATTTACTTTTTTGTATTTCGTTTTTGGTTTAACTTGTAATGACTTTTACAAAACAAAAACTAAAAGAGAATTGCGATTTTGGAAAGAAGAAATTTATTTATTTTCTTCTTTTTATTCTGCATTTTATTTAGGTTCCACTTTCTAGCCCCTTACGAATTATGACATTAAAAGTTAAAATTATATGTGTAAAATAAAACAACCCAAAAACATTAGGGATTTTCCTATTTTTCTGTATTTTTGGGTCATATTTTCTAGGGCCTTTGCAAATTGTAAAAGCCCTTCAAAATAACCTAAAATTAAAACCAAAGATAAAAATGCAATACCAAACAACAAAAACCTAATTCTTAATTATCCATTTTCATATTTTCTAAACCCTAAAGTACTAAATATTAAAATTACTAAAAAAAAGTTCTCAAAAATTACTAAATATTAAAAATAAAAACTAAAATAAATAAAGAAACTAACCTGACTGTTGCAGGTGGCCATAATCTCGCTGGAACTGTCTAGAATCTTGTTTGGGACTACTGTACTGCTTGAGGTTTGACGTTCGAGAGCTTGGGAGAGAGATAAAGGTATGAAAAAAAGAATTTCTTCTCTCTTTCTCTTAATTCTCTTTAAAAGTTCACCTTTAGGTTTTAATTTATGGTTTTACTTTTACCCCTTTTTGTGTTTAAAGGGTGAGAAAGCTCTCTCTTATGACCCTTTTATCTTAAAATTAAAGAAGGGAGCAGAAATTATTTTTTGCCCATATTTGGATCGAATGGTTCACGACTGAACCGGTAGACCGGACAGTCCAATTATTGGGCTAGACAGTTCATAGGTTCAGAGCGGGTTCATGTCCTTGCAAGCAAAAAACACCAGTTCACTGATTGAATTAGCCGGTCCGCTCTGTTTTTCACATCACTGAATTATAGAACTTTGTGATATTAAAAGGAATCTCAAAAACTGTAATCACATGGTAAGGTGCCCAAATGAAAAAGGCATTGTTATGCCATTTTCTCTTTTTTTTTTTGTAACCATCATTTTTGAGGCGATGAAAGAGGGAAGTCAGAGGCAACACCATTGGAATAATTGCAAGATAAAAAAGTTAACCATTTAGTGTAATTGAATTTTGTTAAATCTTGGTCAAGTTAGCAACAGCTGGCAGATTAATTTAATATTTTTTTGTAAAGAATAGGAAAAATTACATTATTCACCATATGCGAAAGATACTCCACATAATAGTTCTCTCATCATTTACACTACTTTTCTTTTTCATCAACCCTGATGTTACTTACAATGGCATTCAAGACGAAATAAAAATAATGAAAGATTTTTCATCTCTCTGCCCTTCTTCTTTTCTCTCTAAACTCTCGTCGCTGAATCTTGCATGGTAATGGTGGTAGAGGCGCCCCTGTGAGGGGCTAAGTGGTCATGTGTGTTGTCTTTTCATATATGTACTAAAAGATGATCAATCAACTTGTTGCTTTGAAGGACCTCGATGAACCTTGGGACGCCGCCCATGCATTTGTTTTCTTGAGCCAGGGCCTTTTTTTAGGGGTGGAGTCATGCATGTTTTTAGTGCTTGGCTCTTGTTGTTGGAGTCCTCATACAAGAATGCGAATGCATGTAACAGAGACACTCATTGGCATAAAATATAGAACACTTTATGTATGTGTAGGACTGTGAAAGAAGAAAGACGTAATAAAAGAAAGGGTGCAGTTGGCATATGGATGCATCCGTAGCTGTAGAGGTAAGGTGCCCTTCCAAATTTTATCATGGTATATAATTTCGATGTAAATTGTTATTAAGATTATCTCAAAATCTATTTTTATATCTAATTATAAAATTTTAAATTTCAAAAATAGTTAAAATCAAGTACATCTATAAACATATGAAAATCTTGAAAATGGACAGTGTAGATAATATGCTGTAAAACGCACTATTTTTTAGACTTAAAATCTTTTATTTTTCATGGTCATACATGTCGATGTTGAGGTGATCAATCAAATGGTTTTTCAACATTAAAACTACTTTTCTGATGGATTTTTGAGGTACATTCATAGCTATAGAAGTAAAGTTGCAACTTTATATAAACTTTTTCTTAAGAGAAAATATTAAGTACAAGATTTAACATGGGGTCACCCTTTCCTGCAAAGTTCCTAAGAGATAGGCAAACAATCCACTAAAACAATGGGGTTACAATGATTTGGTGAAACAAAGTCTTTCTTTCACGAAGCAATCTCCTTCATGGGTTTCCTACTTTAGGAGGCTCCCCTTCTTTTGGACTACAAACCCCTATAACTCTCTTTAAGTGTCTCTTTAATCTCTCTTATGTTTTTTTTTCTCTAGAGGCTTCTATTCTTTAAAGTTTTTATCTCTAGAGGTTGTCTACTCTTGAGGGTTTCTCTCTTTGAACGAGTTTTCTCTTCCCTTGAATGCCTACAAATGTGCTAACACATATTCATAAGTTGATTAGGGTTGGGTTTAACCTCTCTTCACTCATGCCCCTTCATTTTGGGCAATGCCATAGCAGTCCAACGCCTATTTTAATGTAAATGGGGTCCCTTCCTCATGGAATGGAATGCCTAACAATCTTCCACTCCAATCTCATGAAGGGGAGCTCAGTTTTATATATGCTATTCTGATGATAGCCATCTAGTCATGCTTTTGCAGAACTATTTCTTGTCTCTAGCCGAGGTAATTGTTGACATTATTTGGTACATTCTTGTCAGTATTAACCAGCTCTAGTTGCGATCATTTTGCTCTAGGATATCTTAAATCCAATGGTAAAACACATCACCCTCGAATGTAAACTAGCATTCTTGCTTAATGGGATTGCACTTTAATATACATCTCCTATTCAAGTCTAACTCTTGGACGAATTTCTTTGTCTATAACATCTCTTTGTTGGCTTTTGCAACTATAAAATATGTAGGATTTGTAGTTGAGATGGCCACAGACTTCTTAACTTAGACTATCACGATATAGCTCCCCTAAAAAACTAAACATGTATCCTGATGTTGACTTTCAAGAGTCTATATTTCAAGCTTTTCTGCATCTAGGTAACCCTGTAGCACAACTGTACCTCCTTGAAATATTAAATACACTTTGGATGTTCTTTCGATATAATTGAAATTCCACCTGACTGCTGCTCAATATTCCATGCCATGTTTTGAAATGAATATGCTAACTACGCCAACTCTGTGTACAATATCTAGCCTCATGCACAATATGGAATATATTAAACTTCACATGGTTGATGAATATGGTACGTTCTCCATTTCTTCATTGTACTTTACATTTAAAGTGCTTCGTTGGTACTTAACTTGAAGTAACTCTCATGTGGGGAACCGAAAGGTGTCGTCTTGTTCATGTTGAATATTCCGAGTACTTTTTCAATACGCTTTTCTTTTGACAAACTTTATTTTCCAACCTTCACGTCACAAGATATCTGTTGGCTATGTGGCCGTTCAAAGCTATAAAGCAAAAAGGCTTTTGCTTAGTGGGAGCTAGAGAGAGAGAATGAATCTGGCTGCTTGACACACTAGGCCCAGATTCATATACCCCGAGTTTTATGGGACATTGAGTGCTTATAGATTGATAGAGTGATATCTCGAGGAGGTGTGAGGGTCACCTTTAAGTCAGGGTTATATTGATTAGAATGCCTCATTGTTGTTGCGATAAGCATGGACTTGGAGAATCCAATTGAGTATAATAGAATCCGAGTATTTAAAAGAGTATTCGGCCTATAAGGAATAGTCAGCTCATGGGGCATAAACCACGTATCCTGATGTAAGACCGTTCCATGGCATGTGCACCCACAGTTGTATAAGGAAGTCACTCTTTTATAGTATTATCCGACTTAGAGGAGCTAGTGTACATGTGCTTTGAGATGACCCTTGTATTAGAGTAACAACATGTCCCACAGGGGTGTATCAGTATTCCATTGAACCCCCGATGATAGAAAGCTCTGGCTTAACGACTTTGATGTGACCAATTATGTATCGTTACCATAAACTATGGAGCATAGGCCCGTTAGGTCGACTTGAGACATCGATAGAACGTTTTTCGGGTTAGCTCAATAAAAGACTCCGACTAGTGTTATAAGTTTAGAGATCTCATTTACCTTTGGCCCAAATTAATCTAAAATTGGTGAGGAAAAAATTTATATGATGAAAAATTGTGAAATAATATTGACAAATCATTTGGAAAATTTTTGAGATTTTTGGATAATTGTTTTGGAATTTTTAAATAATAAAAAATGTGATTTCAAATTTGTTTGACATAAATACTAAATAGGGACATCTTATGGGGACGCCAATTATAACACTAACTTGTTTATTCATTTTAAAGAGAGAGGGAGAGCCCCCTTGACAAAATTGTGGTCACCAATGAGACTATCTTCTTCTTTGGGCTTTCATTTGAAACCCTTTTATGGAGTAGTCCCTCATGTACGTGATCAATCACATACTATTGCTTCACTAAGGTAGTAATTTTTCTACATATAATTCAAGTCCTACCTCATTTTCATTTTCAAAGCTTGTTGTAATTTTTAATTTACAGTAGTTTTTCATTTTTGGTCATAAAAACTTGATATTTGTAGAGTCCTAAAGCAATAGTGTAGTTTATACATATAGTATGTATATAATTGCTTGCTTGCTCATGATTTTAAGTAGTTTCACCTTGATTTTCTTGATCTTATTTTTTTGAAAATTTTACTGAGAATATATAACTGATGAGAGGTTTATTTCATCATATTTGAGCATATAAAATAATCTATTAAGTACTTTTTTTAATGTTGAAAACTTCGTGTGGTCCCTTATAGACCACATGGAGTAGTTTCACTATAACCTCCTTATTTTTTGTAGTTTCTCTTTCAAAATTTGAAGGGTTGTTTTGATACATGTCTCCCTCATGATTTGATCCCCATTAAGTGAAATAAAAGTAATCATTTGCTTCCCATTGGATTGATCTCCTTGAGTTATTACTATCACCCGTGCCTTAGACAATGAGACAAAATTAAGTCCTCAAAAGACCATTTTATGGACCGGGCACAATGTGTTCGAACCATGGATTTCTCCACGTACTTTTGTGTGTTAATTTGATGTATTTACAATTATACATCAAATTTGTGTGTTAATTTTATTAACTCTCACAAATTATTCCAAAATTGGACTTAATGGGAAATAAAACATAAAGCTAAAGGCTTTAAGGTAAAGTGACTATGAACCTAGGTTTGAAGGAGTGAAGGGTGTCAAAAACCCATCCATTGATCTTAGCGAAAAGATATGGATGAGTGACTTGGATAAAATCCTCTTATGTACCATTGATCTATGACATCAACGATCAAAATCAAATCCACCTTTATGATCTAAGTGTAAAAGTAACTTATGACGTCAATTATAACACTAACTTGTTTATTCATTTTAAAGAGAGAGGGAGAGCCCTCATTGACAAAATTGTGGTCACCAATGAGACTATCTTCTTCTTTGAGCTTTCATTTAAAACCCTTCTATGGAGTAGTCCCTCATGTACGTGATCAATCACATACTATTGCTTCACTAAGGTAGTAATTTTTCTTCATATAATTCAATTCCTACCTCATTTTCATTTTCAAAGCTTGTTGTAATTCTTAATTTACTGCAGCTTTCTTCATTTTTTGTCATAAAAACTTGATATTTGTAGAATCCTAAAGCAATAGTGTAGTTTATACATATAGTATGTATATAATAGCCTGCTTGCTCATGATTTTAAGTAGTTTCACCTTGATTTTCTTGATCTTATTTTTTTGAAAATTTTACTGAGAATATATAACTGATGAGAGGTTTATTTCATCATATTTGAGCATATAAAATAATCTATTAAGTTCTTTTTTTAATGTTGAAAACTTCGTGTGGTCCCTTATGGACCACATGGAGTAGTTTTACTATAACCTCTTTATTTTTTGTAGTTTCTCTTTCAAAATTTGAAGGGCTGTTTTGATACATGTCTCCCTCATGATTTGGTCCCCATTAAGTGAAATAAAAGTAATCATTTGCTTCCCATTGGATTGATCTCTTTGAGCTATTACTATCACCCGTGCCTTAGACACTGAGACAAAATTAAGTCCTGACCAGGCACAACGTGTTCGAACCATGGATTTCTCCACGTATTTTTGTATGTTAATTTGATGTATTTACAATTATAGAGTGATTCATGATTGATTAAATTGAGTCTATTATGTGAATATAGAGATTGTTCTTATAATCATGTAGAACTATGTTTAATACGATGTTATATTGTTTATGTGAATTGAAATTTTATTGGATTATCATGATCAAGTATATGATATGTATGAGACATTGTGATATATGATGCGAATGAAGATGAAATTATAATGTAATTTTGATATAATGAAGAATTTTGAGTACAAGTCATTAAATATGTTGCAGAAATATACATTGTGAGTATTTGGACATTGTATTGAGTTTAATATTTGTAGGCTGGAATATATGTATTATGGATTTGTATTGAGATATTCATGCATTTAAACCTTTAAAATTTTAATACAATGAATTTTTTTTTAAAAGATTGTGTTTCTAGCCCATTGGTGTTATACCACCAACAAATGGTATCATAACAGGGCTCTAATATGGTCCCTTAGTCGTTTTATATTGTGTATAATGTAATTTTTAGATTGCATAAATCTTGATCATGGTTTCCATGATGTATGCGATTTGATTTTGAGAAATGATAATGTCATTGGTATGAGAACTAAATATTTTCCAAAACTGTTGTCTGTATGTGAGAGAAAAGTAGGGCATTCACTACTTTATATAAGACAATATTATTTGGTAGTACTCTGTGTTATTGAGTCTATTTTCATATGGAAAAGGTCTCATGACCATATTATGTATATTTTAGAAGTTATTGACAGTTTATTAAAGTGTGCCAGATTTCTGAGATTATTTTTCACGAACTTTACACTTCTGTGTGTGGTTCTATTGAGTCATCTAATAACAATACAATATATATAGTCAATATATTATGCTCATAGAAAAATGAGTCTTGGTTTCAAAAAACCAAGCCTCATGAGTAAATTCCCCATATTTTGAAAGTTATGGTCGTTTGACTACATGGGTGTCATACTATAATTTTTGCTATACATAGCAGACATTGAACCTTTAAGAACCATTATGTTTAACCTACTTTGGTCCATTATTACATAATGATTTCTAATAAAACTTGTATCATTTTGAGTGTTATTTATGTAAAAACAAGTCCCGTGATTAATGATAAGTCAATTTAAAATTATGTCCGTTGAAGTGGACAGTGGTCATCCTGAAAAATCAGAAAAACAGTATTTGCTATATCCAATTTGTATGAAGAGAATGGGTGTTTACATTTGTGTAATCCCACAATGAAGTATACGTTGTTGAAAGTCCTTATGATTTCTTAGGGTATTTTAGATCAGTGGGGGAGTTACATAAAGCCTACTGAATCGTGAGTATGAGTTTTAATACCTGATTCCCCGAGTCTTGTTTTAGATCTGAGCTACTCTCAGACAGTGTGTGATGAAGTTGACAACAAGACTAAAGACGCATGTGGATGGATAAGACAAAGTATATAATTACAAAAGAGAGATAAAAAGGGTGAATCTAAATCACAGATCGAAGACAAGGTATTGACACATTATGTCACTTTAAGACCATAAAGTATGACTTCTTTCTACCTTTGTGCATGATTTCAATATATTGATAATTCATTTCTTAAAGAATAGCCTTTTTAATTTTTATGATATCTTATGAGTAATTATTGACAGAATATCTTCATGTATTATATAAGTTTAATGATTAGAAGGCTTGGACTCATCACATAAGCTGTAAACTTGAATTAGGCCGATATTTACATATTGAGATTTTGAATGCTTGTGTCAACTCTTATATGAGCTTAAGACATATATCATATACCTTGATTTTAGATTTATAATCTTTGATTCAAAATACCGATCCTATGAACATGGTTAATTCAAGATATATGGCATGTGTAAGTATTGTATTTACGATTGTTTGAAAATTATGTGACATGTAGAATGTTTATTATTTGTTCATAAGATGTATCATGAATATGACATTAGCATTGACTAGTCTTTATGGTGCCTCAAGCTATACGCTTCATTATTTTGAGTTTTCCAATATGATGAGATAATGTGATATATTATATTCTCATTCTGTGAGTACTTAGTGATGTATGATCCCAACATATTTGAATAAGTGAACGTGGTATATGTTATGAAAGGTATATGAGGTTTGTCACATCGCAGTTAAGGCTCGATAATCATGGAAAATGGATTTTTCATATGTGAGATAAGTCTTTCCTTAGAAGATACATATTTTCATTCTTTTGGAAATTGAGATCAATCGAACCAAAATGTAGCTTGAGTTTGGATTGTAATAATTAAGGAAATGAGATGAAAGAGATTTAACCTTAAATGCTTTTTCTTCTGAAAGAGGATTTCTATATTTAAAATGTTTTAACATAAGCGGATGTTAGAAACCATAAAGGGGATTCCACCCCATTTTGTTTATGTATTGTCTTTCCATTAAAAAGTTATGACTATGCTAAAGTTCATGCTCCTTCCATTTGGGAAAATTGCCCTTAAAGACGTTCTTTTAACGTTATGGTACGACCATATAACTGTGTATCATTATATTTTGGAGTATCTCATAGTCATCAATCTTTGAATAAAGTTCTTTTGGAAACCTTTGAAGTTTTACTTAAGAGTAAATTGCTTTCCAAGACATAAATTCAAGTTATTTTGAAAGACAACCTTGTTAGTTTTAGCAGGAGCATCTTTAGTAAGTCTAAGTAGTAAAACCATCCTTAAAGAGATAATCTTGATATTGATTTTGAAAAAACTTATATCTAAAATCAATTTCACTTATGAAAACTTGGAATATGCATTCAATATGAATAATTTGTAAATAAAAGCCGAAAAGAGTGTTTGATCTCTTATTTGAAATTAATCATTTTATGAGCCCATGGGCCTTCTTCTTTCGCTGCATTATAAGTATTATTGTTTGCATTTAGTGCCACATTGAGAAGTCTTAAGTCACTTAAAGACATGCCACTTGTAAGAGTTGTAAGGCATCTTTTTTATAAACTATTGAAATTTCAATGATTAATTGTGTGACATTATAGTAATAAATCCTCACTTGTCCATACATGCATTCCATGCCATGATGATCATATGTATTCACTTTCACATGGATGATTCACTTGAATGTCTCTACCGATCTCTTTAAGGCTAGTAGGCCTTTTAGTAGAGCATGCATAACCACTTGAAAATGTTTTTAATAGCATGTGAAACCTTATGCAGTGCCGCATATTTATATGTGGATTATGATATGATCATGTGATGATAAGGACACCTCATTTTGTGGGCTATTCACACTAATAGTGACTATCTATGCATGGACTATATGCATATGACCTAATGCAATTGGTTGTTTACCCTAAGATAATTTGTGAGATTAAATGTGAGAGAAATCCAATAAACTTTGATAAGTCCCACATTACATGAGATATTGCCCTAATTGATTCGAATTGATAATGTGCTTGGTTACTCAGACATGTATAATTGAACCTCTTTTGATCTTGGGATTGGATCTAATGAATAGGTTCATGATGACACCTGCTAGCCATCTAATCCGAATGTAATATCAACAAGAGATTGAATGTATTGAATGGTGAAATGCTTGAAAGTTCAAGTACTACTCCCACACATTGGTTTTGAATGGACAAGGTACTAGTCCGTAACTAATGAAACTTTGAGAACATTGCATGAGATTAAAGTGTGATTTTAATAAGCATTTGTTCGAGAACAAATATGTATCACTTGAGAATTGATAGGAGCATAGAATTGTGAACATTTGAGCACATGAATAAATGTTGAGAGAGCAAGTAAGAAGATAGATGTAAACATATATGTCAATCTTTATGAGCATACATTGTCATAAACATGTACATGAAAATATGTATAAAAGTGATTAGGAAACTTGAGAATATATAGGAGATACATGAGATTGATGATGGGAAGACTATAGCACATAACATATGTCTTTTCAATCATTCTGCCCATCCAAGTATTGTACTCTTTGCCATGCCATACGTTCTTATAGTTCTTTTCCTTTAGGGGTACCCATTATATTTGTAGAATCTATGATTGTTGAAAATGAGGATTACTCTTGCATTAGTACCAATTAGATTAGTATGTGAGGCATTGACATGAGTAAGATGACACTGAATAACATGATATTTAAATTGTGATTTGTGGTTTATGTGACATGCATCAAACATAAAAAAGAGTTCATGACAATTCTCTTGCAAGTAACACACTTGCTTTTATTGTTTCTTGACTATTGATAGTGCTATTGGACCATGCTGATTGATTATGTTTATGGAGCATACAATGGTTTATTGTTGTGCATGATGTGAGATTGAGAAAGTTAACTTGGTTATTTATACTTCTTCCTAACTTGATATGAGTATTGCTTTTATGGTTGAGAATAGATGCTTAAATTGTTTTATTATGTATAAGAATGAAAAAGAAAATCGCTTCTAAGGCCTCAAAAGGCCAAGTGGGAGAATGTTGGCTATGTGGCCTTTCAAGGTCATAAAGCCAATAGTCTTTCTCTTAGTGGGAGCTAGAGATAGAGACTGAATCTAGGTGCTTGACGTACTAGGCCCCAGATTCTTATAACCCGAGTTTTATGAGGCATTGACAACATGCATTTTGAAAGAGTAATCTCTCGGGAGGTGTGAGGGTCACCTCCGAGTCAAGACTATTGATTAGAATGCCTCATAATTGTTACGATAAGCCAGAGCTTGGAGAATCTAATTGAGTATAATAGAACTTCAGTATTTAAAAGAGTATTTACCCTGTATGAAACGGTTACCTTATTGGAAATAAGCTCATATCCTGACACGAGACTGTTCCATACCATGTGCACCCACATTCGTATGGGGAAGCCACTCTTCTGTAGTATTATATGACTTAGAGGAGCTAGTGCAGATGTGCTTTGAGAGGATCCTTATATTAGAGTAACAACATATCCTACAGGGCTGCACTGATAATCTATTGAACCCCCGATGACAGGAAGCTCTGGCTCAACGACTTTGATATGATCAATATGTGTCACTACCATAGACTATGAAACATAGATCCGTTGGATCGACTTGAGACACCGGTGGAACATCATTTGGGTTGGCCCAATGGAAGGCTCCGGCTAGTGTTATTAGTCTAGATATGTCATCTACCTTTAGCCCAAAATAATCTAAAATTGATGAGAAAATATTTTATATTGATGAGAAATTGTGTAATAATATTGACAAAATATTTGGAGAATTATTGGGATTTGTTTGAGATTTTTTAAAAAATTTTAAATAATATAAAATGTGATTTTCAATTTGTTTGACATGAATACCAAATTAGGATATCTTATGGGGATGCCACATGGATCCCAAGTGGCTATAAGGATGCCACGTGGCACTCCCACCTCCCTACTCGTGGATGACATCATGCTGATGTCATATCCACATGAGAACCTATTTTATCATTAGTTCTTTTGGAGGTATTGTGTTATAACATGTTATCTTGTTATTTAAAGTGTTATATAATTTTATGATTTAAGTTTGATTCGAGTCACATGTCTATTTTTGCTCACATGTGCCATTATTTTTGGCATGTGTGAAGTCGTGAGATTTTAAGAATTAATTTGATTTATGTTATTATCTACATATGATTTTGTGGCATGTGGGTATATCTTATGTGGCACCACCTTATGGGCTTGACCCATATGAAACTTTAGTGTTGTGAAAATCCTATTAGTGGTGTCATAAGATATTTTATTTACATTTGTGGATGTCCCATATTACCTTTATGTCCATGTTCTTATCTTTTATTGACTCTCACAAATTAATCAAAAACCATGGGCATAAGTGTAGACATGAATTTAGATGTAATGGGCTATAAAACATTGAGCTAAGGGCTTTAGGTAAAATAATTATAAACATAGGTTTTAAGGAGTGAATGATGTTAAAAGCTCATCCATTGATCTTGGTAATAAGATATGAATGAGTGACTTGAATAAAAGACTCTCATGTATCATTGATCTAAGGCATCAAGGATCGAGATCAAATCCACCTCTATGATCTAAGTATAAAAGTAACTTATGAGATCAATTATAACCCTAACTTATGTATTCACTTTAAAGAGAGAGAGATCCCCCTTGACAATAACGTAGCCACCCATAAAACTATCTCCATCCTTGAGCTTTCATTTGAAACCATTCTATTGATTCATTAAAGTATTGATTTTTCTTCCTATAATTCAATTCCTACCTCATTTTCATTATCAAAGCTTACCGTAATTCTTAATTTACAGTATCTTTCTTCATTTTGGGTCATGAAAACTTGATATTTGTAGAGTCTCAAAGCAATAGTATACTCTATACACATAGTATGTGTACGCTAGCTTGCTTACTCATGATCATGAGTAGTTTCACCTTTAATCTTATTTTTCTGGAATTTTTACTGAGGATAGGCAACTGATGAGATGTTTATTTCTTCATATTTGAGCATATAACATAGTCCCTTGAGTTCATTTTTTAATGTTGAAAAGTTCGTATGGTCCCTTATGGACCACATGGAGTAGTTTCACTGTAACTTCTTTATTTTTTGTAGCCTCTCTCAAACTTTGAGTGGCTGTTTTGATACATGTCTCCCTCATAATTTGATCCCCATTAAGTGAAATAAAAATGATTATTTTCTTTTTATTAGATTGATCTCCTTGAATTATTATATCACATGTGCTTTAGACAATGGGACAAAATTAAGTCGTCAAAAAGCTCTTTTTTGGCCCGAGTATAAGGGGATTGAACCATGGCTTTCTCCATTTTATGTTTGCATATTAATTTGATATATTTACAGTTATTGAGGGATTCATGATTAATTAAATTGAGTATGTTATGGTTGAGTATTGAGATTGTTCTTATAATCATATAGTATGAGCTTTAATGCGATGTTATATTGTTTATGTGAATTAAAATCTCATTGGATTATCATAATCAAGTGTATGATGTGTATGAGACATCGTAATATATGATAAGGATGAAGAATGCAGACGGATAATTTTGATATAACGATGAATGTTGGGTACAAATCATGTAATATATTGTAGAGATGTACATTGTGAGTATTTGGATATTGTATTGAGTTTAATTATATTTTTTAATAAGGGATTTGTAAGGGACCTATTAGGGTTGAATTTTTATTATTCCAACGTGTATAAACCATGTTTGTAGGCTAGCATAGATGTATTATAGTTTTGTATTGAGCTATTCATGCATTTAAGCCTTAGAGTTTTAATACAATAATTTTTTTTTTTAAAGATTGTGTTTCTAGCGCATTGGTCTTAAACCACCAATAATATCTTGATTCCCAAGATTTGTTGAGGTAGTTCTAAGTCCTTCATGGCAAAGGCCTTGCTCAACTCTTGTTTCAACATATTGATTTTGTTGACATCTTGACTAACAATTAATATGCCATTAAAATACAGTAAAACGAAAGTTACAACATCGTCATGGAATCCCTTAACAATATACAATGGTCTGAGGATGTTTTCTCGTACTCATGATTGCAAATGAACGAAGCAAAATTTTTATACTACTACCTTGGGGGATTATTTAAATCCATGTAGGTTGTACTTTAGCTTCCAAAACAATTGCTCATTTCCATTCACCTTAAATCCTAATGGCTGCTCCATTTTAATGGTTTCCGCTAAATTACAATGGAGAAAGGACTAATTGCTCAAAATTTACCTTGAAGCTTGCATCTGGGCCTAATAACACTTGAATTGGTGATATTTTCACCACAGGAGAACATATTTTATCAGAACTGATGCCATTCTTTTGCCTGAAGCCCTTCTTAATCAACTTTGTTATATGCCCTTTGTTTTGAGCTATTTTCTTCATTAATTATCTTAAATGCCTACTTGTTATTTAGTTTATTCTTAGCCTTTATCGACTTTACCAAGTCATAGGTGTGTTTCTTATGCAAGAAATCCATCTCTTGCATTGCTTGAACTCCCTCCTCCTAGTATTCGTCAACCTGAGCTTCTTGGTAGCTTATGGATTGCTCCCTTCCTTATACTAGACATACTCTAATGCAAAGTACCTATTTGATGGTCTTAGTGCCATAAATGACATTCTTAGTTCAACTACAGGTTGCTCCCCTTACTTCATATTACACAAAATTGGCCCATCATACTCTTAGGATCTATACTTTTTTAGTTATTTGTTTACTTCCCCGTGTCTTCATCGTGCACATGGTTGGAGGAACTATATTTGGCTTCTCCTCATCTTCAATGGTTAGATCTTCTTGAAAGACCATATCTGTACTCTTGATCACCTTTTTATCCTCAGGGCCCCATTGCCTATAGTTGCTTTATCTGAGAATTGCAAGAAGAAGCATGGGAGTACCTATTCATCCAACTTTGATATTTCTTTCATATATAAGTGAAGAAATGCTTCTTTGCTAAGACCTGTATTCCGTTTTCACTCATGTAATCGAGTCGCCTGTGCCACATGTTAAATGAAGATTATTCCATGGTGACATTGCCTTTCTTTTTTCAGATCTGGCACGTGTATTTTGTCCTTTAGTACTAACTTCATCCTTATATCGGTGTTCACATATACATCTCTTTTTTCCAAAATCTTTGAGGAACCATTGTACCCTATCTTCATCGAGCCAAATTACATAGCAATTTAAGAAGCCAAAAGTATCTATAAATATTTACCTTGCTTCGAGTTTCCTCACTACAGAACTAGAGAGCTAAGGCAAATAAGTATATGTATAAAAGAAGATGTAATATTATGAGCAGTTGAACAAATTTTAAATAACATCCCAAACAATATATTTTGTATAGGGCTTTTTTTATATTTAGGCAATACAACCCTAAAACTATAGGGACACCTTCTAAAACGTAAACCATTGACTTTAGATGCATCCAAATCCTCAAGTTAATCATCCTAGACACACATAAACCTAAGAAACATAGGAAACCATCCGATACACAATTTCGAGACCCTTAACTTTGAAAACAGATACCCTAAAGTCCAAAACCTCATAATATCCTTCAAGAATAAGTATTTTGGGCACCAAATTGGATTTTAAGATTAAAGTAGAGATCATAAACTTTCCAATGGTCCAAGAATCACCCAAACTCAATTCATGATTTGGAAGTTATGATCCAAACAAGTTTGTTTGTAGGAAATTTTATTTTGGTCCCTTTGTGGCAATGCCACCAACGCTCAAGTTGCCACTGTTAATGTTAGTGTCGTACTCATTGACATTAAACCCAAATTTGGCCCAAGTCTTCTAAAAATCCCCTGTTGTGCGTTAATGCTACTAATGCTAACGATATACCTCATGATGCAACTCAAAACCGCTTAAAAATGGTTGACATGCCCTGTCGACCCTCATAAAATGTGATGTTTAGGTCCAAATCAATTACAAAATCAAAGCAGAAGGCATAAGCTTTTCAACAATTCAATAATTATTTGAATACAATGTACGGTTTGGAAGTTGTGGCCTAGGAAATTTTGTTTGCCAAAAACGACGTTTTGGTTCTACGACATGCGCATATGATACCTACAGAAACATTGTCTCCTTGACTAGGACTTGAGGAGGACATGCACATGTGCCGAATAGAAGTCTCTCATATCTTGCATTGTGGTGCACCAAGTCCTTGAGTGATAGAAATCATTTCCTCGTAGGTAGTACATGTAATTCACATTAGCAATTTCAGAATCCTTCCACCTTGTGACAAGCTATGAGGGAGCAAGCATGAGCTTCAATTTTTAATGTGGATGGTGGGTTGTGAAGTATTCATAAGGGAGCATGTTGGGTCGGTCGTCTATTCCTCTTTGATGAATTTTAAAAGATCCCACATCACCTATTTTTGATAAAGAATGAAATTTTATTTTTTAAATTTTTTTAAAAAATTTATAAATTTTTCTTTTAAAAAAAATGGAGGAATGAAATAATTTTTAAAAATGACCAAGGCAGACATGACCATATGAGTATGGCATATGTGAGGCCCAAGTAGTCAATGGTTGTCACTTGAGCCATACATCCCATAAAAAGGCCCATTTGGGGCGTTGCCCTTTATAGAGGGGCCCTTGCTCCAGTGACATCATGAGGAAATCATCGTATAGGGTCTATCCTTTTCTCTCCTCACTTGACATTGTCCTAGGGCGAGATTTTGGTTGTGTTTTGGTCAATTGGTATACTTTTCGAGGGCCGAAATTTGTGAAACATATGATGTGTATTTTATTAATTAATTCCAAGTGGGATATATGTTACAAGATACCTTGAACACATGTAAAATGTACTTAGGATTCCTTGGATACAAGTTGCATACACATTTGAATACATGGAAGTTTCCTCTAGAAAACGACAGGCTCTTCTCTCTGCGCCATCCCATGCACCATTTCTCTCACTTGATGAGTGGCAATGAGATTTCCTCACTCAAAATCCATTGGCGTAAATTTAAATTTTAATGCTCTATGCTTTTTGAAAAGATAGATTATGGGAGAATCAGGGTTAGAAGCCTCCAATGGATAAGGGCATAATATTCACCCTTGATTTATGAAAGTTAGACAATATTTGTATGTTTAATTTGAATCTTCTCTTCATCCCATAGATTATTATGATCAATGACCTATATTGCTTTACGTGAAGAAGAACATTTTAGGACCGTAACTAAACCTTATAACAAATATATATATATATATATATATATATATATATATAGCAGCCTTGAGCATCCATTTCATTTACTCAAACAAGTAGTGTTATGGTTCCATTGTCCTTTTATTCATGTGTTTATGGTGTAATGTGAGTAAGATTGCCTTTTGAGTCCATGTATTGAAGTTGTGTTTGTATTTGTTATTAAGTTTTGTAATACTTGAGTTGAAATTTTGTCAAAAGTATATTGTCTTAGAAATTGCAATCTCCATTGTGTGAATAAATGGATGAAGTATTGGGGCGTGGTGGCGTGATGTTTTAATGCTTTATTTCAATACTTTGTTTTATGGGTTTTGTTGGAATTTGGTTGGGTGAAATGGGGGCAAGAAATGGTACGATTTCAAAAAATTATATCTCGAACTCTTCTTGTTTTTGGGCACGCAGGAACGCTATCTCAAGACGATATTTGTCCCCCTTCCTTATAGAATTTAATGTGCATGAGAAGGGCAATTCGTCTTCGGGGTACAGGAAAACAGATTGGTATTTTTCAATCTTCTTAAGCTCTATGCACATGAGCATGGAACTCATAAAATAGACACCAGAGTCTTGATAGTTTAGAGGAAAAAAGAGACAAAATCAATTAGAGAGAGAGAGAGAGTTAACCCACTGGTTTTTCTCCCTGGAATTGTAGAGAATGATATGTTGTTGAGAGGCTCAAAAGTTGTTCTAAGTGTGCATCTCGTATAGGATAGAGGCCCCATTATATAGAGTTATAAGGTAGTTGCTCATTTACTGTAGTGGTGGTTACAGGCACCACTAACTACAAGTTACATAAACCCCTTAACTCACTTATAATGATAGTTACATGAACCATCAACGGTTACAAGTTACATGTATTTTAACTCTCTTGATGACTTTTGTTATAGCCTCCTTTTGCCTCCATCTCATCAACGGCTAGAGGATCATTGAATGTCTCATTCGCATCAATGGCTAGTACGAGTGTGCAAAGTGCAAAATGCGTCATTCAACACCCTTGCACCCACGCCCTCACACGCACATGAGCATCGCACTCTTTGTGTACTCCGCACATGCACATTCTATCTCCTTTGTAGTTAGAGTATATTGCATGAGAATGTGTACTCTTAAATACAATTCAAGAAACACTCTCCTCTTCAATGTGGGATTTAAACCAATATCTTTCTCTCTACAAAAGAAATTTAG
This sequence comes from Amborella trichopoda, assembly GCF_000471905.2. The sequence goes on along the minus strand of NW_006500125.1, from coordinate 3,601,696 downwards.
GAAAGAACAATAATACCAAAGTTGTTAATTTGAAATACACTAAAGCATTTTTTTTTAAAAAAAATACTAACGATTTCCTCCATTATTTCAAAATAACAAAACAAACATATGAAACATATTATTTGCATACCATGAAAGTATCTTTTGATTTGAACTTTCACTTAGAGTGTACATTACAAAATCCATCAAGTATCGTAGTAGCATATAACTTTGAACCAAGTTGCTTATCTATCAGACCGGCAGTATAACTCACAAACAATATTCAACTCTGGTGTCTTAATAGCGGCCAATACGTTTTCGGCCTTGTGTTTATATCCCGATTTCATAAGTGCTCTAGAGACGAGTCCATCTCACAAGAAGTGGCATCACTTCTACACTTATATAGGTGTGTCTATCAAAAGTGTCCATGTATATAAAATAGACCGACTTATAAATATTGTCCATAAACAACATTAAGAGCATAGCTCATCCGACTAACATAGAGGTCCTCACTAGACTTTCCACCGTATGGATTTTCTATGAATGGTGATTTTTATATTTTGTCATCTAGTGACTAAACTAACCACATGTACAATTTATTTTACCATATTGAACATAGAGTTTTGAGGTTACAAAAGACTAAGTTGGGTTCCCACTGTAGATGATTACTCAATGGACTCTAGCCCATTCGATTTGACAGCTTACTAATGTCCCTTACAAGGCATTTAGTTAAATGATCATCCAAATTTTTCTTTGATCTTAGATATTATACACTAATCACTCCATCCCCAATTAGTATTTTAATTGAGCTATGTCTTCTCGCAATATGTAGATTTTCCATTATATAGATTATTATAAGCGATCGCAATAGTAGCTTGATTATCATAATATATTGTACTGGCAAAGTCTAAAACAATAATTTCATACTCCATAGTAGAGTGTGAAATGCACGTTTTTTTATTTGACCCCATGATATCGCATCACACGCTAATGTAAATATCCATCCGGATGTTGATAGTGAATTTTAGATTTCAATATTCCAATTAGCATCACTATACCCTTCCAACATTCCGGGATAACTCACATATTTTAGGTCATAATTGATAGTTTTTTTCAAGTATCTTAATACTCGAGATCTAGCATCCCAATGCTCTTTACTAGGGCCTACTAAGTGCCCATCGTATATGCAATGTTAGGCCTCGTACTAGTCATTGCATACATTAAACTACCAATTACCCTAGCATATTCAAGTTGATATATATATTTTTTATCATTTTTCTTTAACTTAATATGAGGATCTATAGGGGTAGAGACATGCTTACTATCAGTATGTTCAAATTTATTAAGCAATTTTTTAATATACTAAGGTTAAGTCAAGATTAATACTTTTTCTTTTGTCACTATTTTGATACCAAGTATTACATCAGCCTCTCCTAAGTCGTTCATATTAAAGTTAGATGCAATGAACTTTTTAGTTTCCTCCACAATGTTTAGATTAGAACAAAAAATAATCATGTCATCTACATATAAACAAACTATGACACATAAAGAATTTATTTTTTTACTATACACACATTTATCACCATCATTTCTCTTAAAACCAATTGACGTCATCACATTGTCAAATTTCTTTTGTCATTGTTTAGGTGCTTATTTAAGTCCATAAATACAAACTTTATTCTCATAACTTGGCGTTACAAACTCTTCGGGTTGTTCCATATATATTTCTTCATCTAAGTCACCATTTAAGAAAGTAGTTTTTACATCCATTTGATTTATGACTAGATGATTGATAGAGGCTATTGCTAAGAGTAATCTAATGGTAGAAATTATTGCTACTGGTGCATATGAGTCAAAATAGTCGATGCCTTTTTTAATTTAAAACCTTTAGCAACTAATCTTGCTTTATATCTATTAATAAAACCATCAGAACTCATTTTCTTTTAAAAATCCATTTGCAACCAATGGGTTTAAAACTAGGTAGAAGATCTACTAATTTTGAAGTTTTTGTTAGCTATAATATTATCCATTTCATTATTTATAGCTTCTCTCCAAAAAATTGCATCTTGAGATGCCAAAGATTCATTTAGAGATGTAAGATCTTCCCCCACATTTGAAACTATAGGTAATGAATTCAAATTTTTATTTTGATTAGCCTCAACAAGATAAATATAAAAGTCAGGTCCAAAGTTCTAAGATGGAACACCTCTAATTCTCTTACTTCTTCTTGGTTCTATTATTTCGTAATCATTATTTTCTACATGTTCTTCATCAACATTATGATCATTTTCATGATTATTTTTATTTTGGGTGTTAATTGATTTATTCACTTCCCTTTTACAAGTGAGATTTTAAAAAAATTCAACATCTCTAGATTCCAAAGTTGTGTTAGAAATTAGATCAAAAAATCTATAAGCTTTACTATTTAGATAATATCTCAGAAAAAATGGTTTAGATGTTCTAGGACCCAATTTATTTCTTTTAGGATCAAGAAGTCTAATATATGCTAGACAACCTCTTACTTTGAAAAAATTCGGAGAAGGTTTTTTATCAAACGAAAGCTCGTAATGGGTCTTATCATACTTTTTATATGGAATTCTATTCAAAATAAAGCATGCAGATAATAAAGTTTCACCCCATAAATTTAATGGTACAGAGGAAGAAATAAACATAACATTTACCACTTCAACTAAAGTTCTATTTTTCCTTTCCGCTAGTCCATTTTGTTAAAGGGTATAAGGGGAAGTTACTTGATGAATAATGTCATTATTTTCACAAAATTTATTAAGTCATTTCATAAATATTCTCGTCCTCTATCAATTCTAATAGTTTGGATTTTCCTTGATTTTCAACTTCTGCTTTGAAAACTTTAAATTTTTTAAAAGCCTCGTATTTATGTCTAAGCAAATAAACATAAGAAAATCTAGAAAAAACATCAATAGAGGTAATAAAATATCTTTTACCACCTCTAGTTAAAATGTTATTTAAATCACATACATTGCTATGTATAAGTCCTAGCAATTCACTATTTCTTTCAATTGAATGAAAGGGTTTTCTAGTAATTTTAGCTTGTACACATACTCAACATTTTTCTTTAATTAATTCATCACAATCATAAATTAATCCTAATTTAACTAAAGATTTAAATGGAAGCATCATTAACATGTCCTAATCTCCCATACCACACATTACAAAAGGCAACAGTATATACAGAAGACTTATTCATTTCATTAACAAGATCAAACTTAAATATCTCATCACATGAGTATCCCTTGCCAACAAATATACGATTTTTTGTCCAGATGAGTTCGTCAGACCCAATGACCATTTTAAATCCCTTCTTTATCAAGATACATCCTGAAACAAGGTTTCTTCTCATGTCGGGTACGTAATACACATTTTATAAGGTGAATACCTTTCCCAAACTAAATTTTAGTTCCACCGTACCATTTCCAAACATATTTTCTATAGCTTAAGGTCCAAGTTGAACTGAATTAATGTCACCCACTGGTTCAAAAGTCTTAAACATGTCTCGATTGTTAGACACATGAATGGTAGCAATGGTATCAACCCACCATCTATTATATTTATCGATCATATGCACTTCGGTGACCATTGCTACAAATTTTTCTTCAGTGGTCAAGTTCATTTGGTTTCTAAGCCTTTTGAGCCTTTTTTAGTGTCGGTACTCTCTTGAATAGTGTCCCGGTTTTCCATGTACATAACATGTGGCTTTGTTTTTATTATTGTTGACAATAAACTTTTGGATCTCATAATTTTCATTACGGACCATAGAAAAGAAAGGTTTCTTGTTATATGGAGCACTTGATATTTGCTCAACAAGGTTTGCCTTAGAGTAAAAATGAATTGATTCATCTTTCTTTTCCCTAAGTCTATTCTCTTCTTCAATTCGAAGAGATCTTTGAAGTTGAACCAAGTCAAAACCAACTTTCTTATGTTTCATCTTCTTTTGGTACTCACTCAAAGATGGGGTAGCTTATGAATTATTGAGCCTAATAAGAAATATTCATCCAAAGAAATACCACAATCTTTAAGTTCATTGACTACAATCTGTAACTCGTATACTTAAGAGAGAGAATAGGCTTGTTTTCAATTAATTTAAAATCTAAAAAGTTAGATATCAGAAATATTTTGTCACCAGACTCCTTCGTGAAGCACTTGGTTTGAAGTAGTTTCCACAGCTCTATCGTCGGTCCAATGGAGACATACATGTCATAGATCGAGTCCACCAATGCATTTAGGATATAACCTTTATATATATAGTCATCCTCCATCTGTACCTTGTATGATTGAGTTTGCTCTACGATGGAGCCATCAGATGGTGGCGGTGCATGCATTGCCTCGGTGACTATGTAAGCCACATTGAGAGTGGTAAGCAAAAGAGAATATTTTGCTACCATCTCTTGAAATTCAGCCGGTTGAGATGTTCGAATCGAGTAAAATTGTGATTCATGACTTTCAAAGAAGTTATGACAGTCTCCTTCTTTCACCCATCTATTATCGTCTTGAATTGTTGGAATTTGGTTGAGTGAAATAGAGACAGAAAATAGTACGATTTCAAAAACTTATATCTCGAACTCTTCCTGTTTTCAGGTACGTAGAAGCGCTTTCTCAAAACGATATTTGTCCCCCTTCGATATAGAATTTGATATGCATAAGAAGGGAACTTTGCCTCGGGATATAGGAAAATAGAGAGGTCTTTTTCAATGTTCCTAAGCACTATACACTCTAACTTGGAACCCACACAATAGACATTAGAGTCTTGATATTCTAGAGAGAGAAAGAGGCAAAATCGAGTACAGAGAAAGTATGTTAACCCATGGTTTTTCTCACTGAAATTGTAGATAATGGTATGTTGTTGAGAGGCTCAAAAGTTGTTGTAAGTATGCATCTCGTATGGGATAAAAGCCCCATTATATAGAGTTACTGGTTTTTCTCCCTGGAATTATAGAGAATGGTATATTGTTGAGAGGCTCAAAAGTTGTTCTAAGTATCCATCTTGTATGGGATAGAAGCCCCATTATGTAGAGTTATAAGTGGCTGCTCATTTACTATAGTATTTGGTTACATGCACCACCAATAGCTACAAGTTACATGCAGCCCCTTAACTGACTTGTAGTGATGATTAGAGGACCATTGGATATCCCACACGCATCAACATGCGAGCGTGTGAAGTGTAAAGTATGCCATCAAGCGCCCTTGCGCCCAAGCCCTCACATGTGCACGTGCGCGTCTCACATTTCACGTGCTTTGCACATGCACATCTCTCTCTTTTGTACTTAGAGTATATTACATGGGAATGTATACTCTTGAATACAGCTCAAGAAACTCTCTTCTCTTCAATTTGGCACATATTTCTCTCTTTACAAAAGCAATTTAAGAAAGAACAAGAACACCAAAGTTGTTTTGAAACACACTAAAGCATTTTTCGAACCAAAAATACTAACAGGTTTTGCCTTGGGATATTGTTGGAACGTTTTGTAGGAGGCCATTCTTTGCAAACTTGCCAATGTTGGAGATAGAAAAAATTTAAAGAACCATACCAAGAAGAGATACCCTTAAGGCCTTTGTCCCATACTGGCTAACCATACTTTTTTACAAGCCTTTAAACAAAGTTATGAGATATGGAAAAACTAACAAGATGGTTACAGTTATCAAAATCCTGACCCTGTTGAATTATAACTTCATGACAGGCTAGGCTAATCTAGTGAGGCATTCTATTGGATCGATTTCCTCATATATCATGCTCAGTCTTTTAGTCTCAATATCTTGAACTATGATAACACCTTCACTAGGGACGACTTGCTCACTCACATAATTCCGAGGACCACATTAAACCTGGAATGGCTAATTGGAAAGTGCTCTTAGTGAACCACAGCCACAATATACATATTTTAAACCAGAAAACAAACATAAAGATCGAAAGCAAAGTTTTAATGCGTTCCATGTTGGTGGGCTATTTTCAGGAAGTGTAGGTTGATTTCCTACAAAATATGAATCACTGGTTGCTTGATTTGTACAAATTAACGAGAGAAGGCTTTTCCAACCTGCATGCTACATTGCAAGCATCACTTACATCTACCGTTGCCATGGCTCAGTAACTCCGGGTATGATACACAATTGTCATGGTTCTAGAGTCATATTGCATTAAATTTGCTAAATGTGCTTTAAGCTTGTCCAAGGATCCATTTCATTGAAAGTCAATTCTCATAAGCTTGGTTTTTTCCATGTTAAGTCTGGGCCCATGAAATAAATGACAGTCATATTCTAATTCAAGCTTTTGTGGTTTATTTTTATTCTTTTCTTGACTTGTTGACGGGGTGGGAATAAATCCTTGTCCTTAGGAGTGGGAATTGGGTCGGGTCGACACATGAGATGGGTTGTCCAGATTGGATTTCAGTTTGGATCGAAATTTTAAACTTGATGGGCCATGTCTGGGTCCATTTTGACATTGACCCAATCAGGATTGGGTCTGTGTCCAGCTTAGATCTTTTTTAATCGGGTCAAGTTCGAGTTGGGTGAAACCAACATGATCTTACCTGACCCAACTCAATAAATATATAGATACAAATTAATAATATTAAGTATATAATATAAAAAATATACTATAAATTTTTTATTTGTTTATAAAACTAAATATTTAAATAAAAATAGTCAGTTCAGGTCAGATCCAACATATAACTAATTTGTGTGCTACGGAGCTGTGGTCTTTATGGAAAGAAAGAAATTCACAGGTATTCGAGGGAGTCTCAAATGGTTGAGATGAGATCTCTTGGGGGATGATGAAGTTGATAGTTCTCTGGGCTCAAGCATCATCGTGTTTCAAAAGCTACCCAAAAGAGTTCTTCACTACCAAATTTGTAGTGTTAATCTCACATCAACCACACAAAATGGTTAAATCCTCTCAGTGGATCCCCCTTCAGTTGGCTGGCTAAACTTAAACTTTGATGGCCATGTTAGATCCGAGACTCAAAAAGCTCGTTATAGTGAGATTGTTAGGGATTACCGGGAATATAATCTTCTCCTATTTTGGGGATCTTACCTTTTGTGACATCAGTGAGGCAGAATTGACGGTGGTCAAAAAAGATATCTCTCGGATTCAGAATGATCATAACTGCAGTATTATTGAAGGAGACTCAGCCAATGTTATCAAATGGTGCACCCACCCACCCTCTATTCCTTGGCAATGGACCTCCATTTTGGATGAAATTATATTGGCTATCTCTGCCAAGGAATTCCATTTATGCTACATTAACAGAGAAAAAAATGGCGTTGCTGATGCTCTCGCGAAATTAGCTACTTCCTAAGCCCTCTTCTTTCTCTCTTTCCTTTTTTCTTTCTCTCTTTTCCTATGTTTTTTTTTTTTTGCCATGAAATTTCTCATTTACTTAATGAAATCCAATTTGACGATAGCCATGATGGATTTGAGACCGCTTTTTCTAAACATTTTGGACTTACTTCAAATAATTATGCAGAATTATAGGCTTTAGAAGAAGTTCATTCTTTTAGTTGTTCAGAAGGGTCTTCCCAATACTGATAGAAACATAGAGATTACAAATGGTAGGAGACAATTGTCGTGCCAGGCTCTGGCCCTACAGGTGGTCTATTGCCCATACTTTTCGAGAGGCCAACATGGTAGCTAATGCCCTCGCTAAAAAATGATCGATTTACTCAAGCGCTACAATTTGGCATAGTTGTACGTGGGATTTTCTTTCTTTTCTTTTATTATATGATTTAACACAACTGCTCTATTATAAGGTTGTAAAATAATATGTTATTCCTTTTCAATTAATAAAAATTTGGGTAGGAGCAATGGTTTAAAAAACGGATCGGTGACCCGGATCGGGCTTCCAAAAAACCGATCCGGATCGGCGAATCGGTGATCCGGATCGGGAATGGGGTGAATTGATCGGAATAAAGCTTAAAAAAAAATCGAAAACATTATTAAAATTCATTCTAAATATTATTTTTTAGGAATTCAATAAAAAATGAGGGTACTCCATTAAGAATTTTTATGTTTTTGAATGAATATGCGAATATTGATATGTTCTTTCCCTGCATGAACCGCCATTCGGCATTTAATTTACAGTATTTCGTGCTCATCCCTACACTGTTACTGTTGGGACTCGATATGTGAATA